>DF239603.1:4157-99941 GCA_000507305.1 Breviolum minutum Mf 1.05b.01 | reverse complement strand
GTGACATGGCCAGCAGGCCTTCAAAATTTGACTTTTGGTTGGGAGTTCAATCAGAGCCTGGACAATGTGCCATGGCCAGCAGGCCTTCAAAGTTTGACTTTCGGCGGAGATTTCAATCAGAGCCTGGACAGCGTGACATGGCCAGCAGGCCTTCAAAATTTGACTTTTCACACTGTGTCTGCAGAAAAGTTGAATGTGGTATGGCCAGAAGGCCTTCAGAGCTTGTCCTTCCTCAACCCGGACTTTGACTTAGCTAACTCTGCCTCAAAATTCGCCTCAGAAGTTTTGCATAGTTGTGCAGAGTGGCCCAGGGCACTACGTAAATTGTTTCTTTGCGATCTCGCTTTGGTCTGTTGAAAACATGGTATGCTGAAGGTGACGCGTTTGATCGGCCACAGCCTCGAGTGACAATTCCCCGCCAGAGGATATTTCAAGGATATTTCGGGCTTCATAAGTGGCACAAAAAACCAGCCATGAACGAACTGTCACTTAGGTGATATTATGCTACCAAGACCGGACCCACTCTCTTGCCAGAAAACTCATGGAGAATACGGCCTAGAAGGTGGTATTCTTCAAGTTCTTTGGGTGGAAAATCCTCTCTCAATGACTCTCCGTTCAGTTGGAATCATTCGTATCATTCACAGGTCACCATTTTTTTCGAAGGTTTCCTTGGCAGTCATGGTCATTAACCTTACGGGTTCGCTCACCAGGGAGCGATAAGTATGATAAGAATCAATACCAATTTGTTGCTTGCCTTAGCTACCGACACCGCCTTCTTGACTATTTCTTTAGGATACTCAGGTGTCAAGAAGTGACATGAAGAACATGGCCTGGGCGATGCACACGCCCCATCAGCAGATGAAATGAAATGAAATGAGATGAAATGAAACATGAAAAAGGAAACATGAAATATGAAAAACTCTTAACTGAATAAATGAACTATCAACAAAAAAATACCCTCAACTACTAAGGGTCTGAAATGAGTCCACCCTGGGGATTGCCTCTACCAAAGGTCTGGAATCTGTTGGTGACCATTTCAGACCAAAAGTATGTATGCGAAGGATTTTTTCCATGGACAGTTTTTATAAATGAAGAACATGACGTAGTGTCTCCAGTGTCTCATTGTCCTTGCCAGACAGGTTGACTTCGATCCTGCTTTTGCCCCATCAGCACGAAGCCCCTGGATCAGAGGTTGATTTTTTTTTTGAAACAGCCGGGGCCGTGGCAAATTCATGGAACTGTGCTTGGGGAAATTGTGGAACTTTTTTTCCAACTTTTGAGCATCTCAAAAAGTTGACGTCAGAAAGTGAAGACACTTGAGTGACCCGTTGGACCACACTACAATTGGTTTGACACCTCTACGTGACGTTCGTCCAAACGTCAAGAAAAGATGGCACATCTTCAAAACGATTGTTCCACTTGTTGGGTGTCGGGCTATCGACTACTTGAGGTACGAGTGGTGAGATTGCAATTTCCAGATGAGGTGCCACTTGGGGCCAGTGTTGAAGTGCACTGTTTTTGGTACCTACCAAACTAGTGTTGATAGATTGGTAGGTTAAAAATTGTAGGCCAAGTCCTTTTTTGTTGGGAAAAAATAGCAACTCACTTTGCCATCTTGAAGCCATGAGGCTTCAAGGCATGCCGCACTCATCAAGGAGGCGCCGACTAGCTAAAATTGCGCCAGAGGTGGTGTATGACCAAGAAGCTTCAAACAACAAGGCTTCTTTTTAGGGGTTCAATGTACATAGATACATAGATACTAGATACATAGATACATAGATACATAGATACATACGTAGTGTTCGTTTCACCATGCAACTAAAACGTCATGGGCCTTAAGCAGAAAGGTTTTGTTGTCCTAGAAGCAACTAAGTCATAGACTTGGTACCTGACGACACGCATATGATGCCATGTATAGTAAAAAGATACATGACCAGCCATATACACTAAAAAGATAAATGTATATGAAAGTTAATTTCTGTAATTATGCATATATATATACATATTTATATATTATACATGCAACACAAACATAACATAGAAACTACATGACCATTCAAGACAGGCCAACTTACCGGGTCATGGTGCAGGCAGCAGCTGGTGTGATGGTGAACGAGGAGGTGTTGCAAGCGGGCACCTTTTGCCAAGGCTTAGAGCAGGACAGTGAGTGAAGCTGGTGGTGAAGCTGCTGGTGAGTGAAGCTGGTGACGTTAAATAAATTGGTGGAACATCTCGTTTGTTTTTCCACCAGATGGCGATATTTTTTCTTTTGATGATTTCTGGGTTGGAAACAGTTTGCAGAGTAACAACAATGCAGTTACATAAAGAATTGAAAGCAGGGATCCTCAAGTTTGTGGGTCAACATCTGCTTGGTGCAACTCCCTGGGGAGGGATAGATGCTGCCCATTGAACTATGGGTATAAAAGTTATAAAACAGTATAAGATGGTAGAACTATTGGATTCAGCCAACCTTAGTGTCTAGCAGTTTTACCAGCCAACCTATCAATTGGGCTGCACAACTTCAGGTTTCCAGTTGTCAGGATGACCTTCTACAACATGTGGCACTCCTGACCCCTCCAGGAAATTTCCAATGCATGGTACAGGGAATTCAATCTTTTCCTTCTCTCAATCAGTCAAGTGGGTTTTAAGCCAGAAAAGTTGGTTGTATACATAAAAACATAGACTTTCTAGAGGTGGGGTTTATCTCCACTCTTCTTTTCACTCCTCTCTGAATCTCAATGCTAAATGAGTAAAATTGTGGTCTACAATTTCTTTTTCAATCCAATTATCATGGCTGGCCCTTAGCAAAGTAGGGATTGAGGGAAAATTCAGCTATATATGGTTAGGGAATCGGGGATGAAACTTCCCTCATTCCGGGTCCCTAAGGGCCAGCCAGTTATGATGGTTGAGAAGATCACCTTTTCAAATCAGAGGAGCTCCTATCCTCCAGTGCGGTAGATCAAGGGTGGCTTTTCGAGTCCTCCGAGGTGAGTCTTGGTATTTTAGTAATTTGTAACTATGAGATTTTTTCAGGCTCCGCCTTTATTTTTTCCTCAATTTTTGTAAATTCCGGAGTAAAAACATTGATATAGAAGCACTCATGTATACTGTATATATATATATACACATGATATACGTAATATGTATTGAATGTTGGTGTCTCCATCTCTGAAAACGAAACACCAGGTGCTGGCACGCTCCTTTGCGGAACCACTACAGAATTCTCACGATATCTTGGTCCAGGCGCTGGAAAAATCTTGGGTTTTTGGTGGATCCTTGGAGGGGTGACAGTCGGCCTGTGACTGTCAAGGATGGAGAGGAGAACGAACAAATCATCCCTGCTTCGGAGGTGGGTGAAGTGGGAAATGGATGGAAATGCTGGGTTGAGACCCATGAACTATTTAGATTGACTCAAGTTTTTCTTTGGATTTGATTCTCTGGTATATATGAGAAGAGAAATGTACATGTAACAAGTACCTGGTGTTTGCTATTTCTTAGGTTCGCCTCCGAGTGGCACTCTTCATGACGGGCAAACTTGAGTACAGCAAACAAGAACAACGAACAGCAACAACAACAACAACAACAACAACAACAACAACAACAACAACAGCAGCCTGTGTCAGGCATGCTTCAAGACGGTCAAAGAACTGGTCACTTTCTGGAGGAGGTTCCACCTGGGGACCGTACAATGATGCCGTTTGAATCTGAAGGGAATCTGTAAAGCAAAATCACTGAAGAACTGAATAAATGCAATTATTCAGCCAGGCAATATGAAGAAAAACGATAGGATAGATGCAATAAGATTAAGATGAGATGAGATGAACATGTAACGAGACAGAAGACATAAGATCTTTCAGTTTGCTTTTGTATGACGCTACAGGCCTCGGGATCTTCCCACGGAGGACGTGGCCGACGAGGTGGTGGAGGAAGCCCCGGTGGAGGATGTCTCGGTGGCACCCGAAGTGCCCGAGGCACAGGCCGAGGCTGCAGAGGAGGAGGCTGCAGCAGTGGAAGCTCCAGAGGATCCGGATCCGGAGGTAGATCAATTTGGAGAAGGTGGTGAGGCCCGGGAGATGTTTTTTTTTGTTGTTGTTTTTTTGCATTGTTTTGTTGGACAATTTGTTTGGAATGATGTTTGGGTCTTTTGGAGGTGCAATGATGAAACTGTGGTTGGTTGCCTTCGGATAGTGATGAGTTTGGAAAGCTGTCCATGCTGCGGCAGTGGGTTCATACTTGGCATGTGAGGCGGAAGAGCTTGGAAGACAAGATCAGGCAGCTGATTTCTGGGTCGGTTGGTGATGCCAAACTTGGATGATTACTACGAAGCATACTGACTTGGATATTGCCCCCCAGTGTTGTTTTTCAGATATCACACAAGTCAGTGAGACTGTTCTTTCCCAAAAACTCCACCTTGCAGGTGGGTGACACCATTGTCATCCGGGAGGGCTATGAAACCAGGCAAGATTTTCATACCCTTTGGCTTCAAGGCCTTTCATCCTATTTGTCCCAGCCTCAAGGATGTTTGCAACATCAAGGGGAAAAGGGTAAGATAGAATCCAATTTTTGACTAATGTAGGTGGATGTCATGCAAAAGCACAGGCTGTAACATCTCCCAAGGATTATCAGATAGAGGTCATGGATGGCTCATGTTGGAGTTTCGATAGCTGTAAGTTTCATAGCTATCTCTGTACTTGTAGTTGTATCCTAGAAGTCTTGTTCACTTACATACTGTATATATATATATATATATAGTAGATATATATATATATATCTATGACCCAGGATTATGTATATATATATATTATATACATTACAAATTACATATAAACCCCCACATAAATCATATGAGAGTACACATTTTTTATGGACGTTGCTGTGATGAACAAAAAACATGCATTTTATATTTATATCATTCAGTCTTCAACATGATTTCCATCCCAGATTCAAGGAATATCAAGGGACCACATCTACTGTAGCCGCTTGGTTTCGGCTTCTTTGAGGCTAGGGATTCGAGAAACGTTGCAAGAGGCGATCCGGTCACGTTTGAATGGTGAGATTTTGGGTGAGATTTTGGGCTGTAAGTGAAACTAGATGTATCTTTTGGACGAAGTTTAGTTTGAAAATATATTGAGGTAAATCCATAGTCAAAGTACTTTTCAGAAATGATATGTTTGTATACTTCGAGGTAAAATATGTATATATATATATATATTATATGGAGGCAGATGATGAACTAATGACCATTTTACTTGGACCACCCAAATGCTTGGACTTGGTTTATGGACAACTCCAACTGAGGCTCATTCTCCGAGACTTTTTGAACAAATGGTTCAAGGGTGATAATTATTGTAGATGTATTACACGTACTGTACTGTATACATGTGTATATGTAAAAATGTATGAATACAGAACAATATAATACAATATACGTAAAGAAATATTACAGATGTCCATGCTTACAAATGCAGATGAGTTTTCGAGCACATATACAAAAAAGGTATCTTTATTTACAAAAATATATGTCCAATATATATCACTAGCACACTTTTGTCCAAATAGCTTGCTCAATCAGGATAACATTGAGACTAGGAATATAGATGAGCATTTTGTTTCATAAGCATTGCCCTGCATGGACATGTATAACCTCTTCATTTTGGATATATAACAATATAACATACATATATACATATATATATATACATATATACATATGTTTGTTTGTCATGAAGCTACTCTCCCAAAAGGTTTTTTTCCTAACAAAGAAAGGCAGGGATCATTGGATTTTCACGCCACAGGTAGACGACCTGGCAGGTGGCTATGGAAAAGACCTGGTATTCATCCAGAGAAGGTTGGTGTAGCTTGATGGGGGGGTTGGTTTTTAGCTTACAAATGGGACGTTTGTTGGTCGGAGTTGTTGAAAAAAATGGTCGGAGTCGTGGAAAATTCATATCTCCCCCAAGGATTTCAGACAACAAACTTACCACGGAAAAAACGCACATTTTCTCTGCTTTTAGGGGAGGATGTACATGTTGTAAGTAGGGTTATGGCTCTGACTTTGTAGTCGAGAAAAACCTTCTGCAGATCATGGGTCTTCTCAACGACCTGAGTGTATTGCCCTTAAAAACGACAACTCCACTGAAAGCTTGGACACAATTGTTTTTTTCCCAATCATCCCGAACAGACGCCATGTTGACATTGGATTCAAGTGATTCGATGTATGTATGTATGTGTATATATATATACATATTGAAACAATCTAAAGGGTAAATATGAACAACTGTTATTTTTTTCATTTTCTACCTCAATAGCCTCAATACTTGATTCTTTGGGAATATTTTTCAAAGTTCAAATCTTCTTTTTCTTGTGGGGACGATTCACAGGATTTTTTCCTTGAGCCAGGTTTTTGGAATTCCTTCAGCGTCCAGATGACAAAGCACTGGCGTGAGACTCAGAAACTTGGATGAAACTTTCCTGGTTGAAAAAAAACACCACATCTTCTTGCCATTTCTTGTCTAGCTGAGCCTTTCCCTTACTGCCAGTGCTTGTTAAATGGAAGGTTTCAATGGCAAGATTTGGATGTTGAAATCAATCAATACATTAACAACCCAATACATCACCATTGGTTGAGGGATGCTGACACATATGACCTCCATAGCCTTCGCGCCTTTGCGTTCCTTGTGTATCCCAGCCGTAGAACTGCGGGTCACATTCGACGCAGGTCCTGGAAGAATTTCTGCGGAACTTTCCAATGAGGTGTGGCACGAGGGTATGAAATGGCTCGGATTGGAAGGGTTCCCAAAAGGGATGAAGATCAATACAGATCAGACATTTAGAAATGACATTCCCTGTCACTATGCGAGTTACCATGAGGCGTCTCAAATCATGATCACTCTTTGGGTACCTCAAGCTGGAATTACTTTCATGGTCGTCATGGAGAATTGGTCAGAGTACCTTATTACAAAAAGAAGTCACATTTGTTGTACAGACTATTTTTGGCAGGGGCATATACCCAGCAACCAAAATTTACAGCCTCATGAATATGGCAACACGTTGGGTCTTGATGCAATCATTGATGATTTATCATGGCAGGAGAAATGTGGCACCCGGATCGCGCCAAGCAGATGAGATTCAAGAGCAGCTTCAGGACGAAAATGCTCAGGGCTGGTGATGGTTTTGCTTGCGGTTGTGGTTGTGGTTGTGGTTGTGGTCGTGGTCGTGGTTGTGGTTGTTGTTGTTGTTGTTGTTGTTGCTGCTGCTCCAACTCAGACCATTAAGAGTTGTCAAGGGAATACCGTCATACCTCCTCTTCGTAGGAGGTGGTTACATGTACACAAACATAGATAATCATACATACATAATCATGCATACATAATCATTTAATACGGAGGCATTCGCACAGAATCATGCATAATCACACATAATCACACATGATCATACATACATGACCATACATACGGGATTAGGCATGCATGATCATACAGATATTTGCGATGCTCCCCCGCCAAGAGAGTCTGATTCAATTTTCTTCGCAGAACCTTTTGAACCATGACTTGCCACAAGCATCCTGGGTGAGAGAACATCCCAGTGTATCTCAGTGTTTAAAAACTATATACATGTAGACTGTTATACATACATAAACAGTGTATAGTATATAGCTGCTGTTACCAAACAATCTCAGGTGTTTTTGGGTGAGATCATGGCCTGAAAGCACTGTTGATCCACAGGATCTGGCTGATAAGCTTTGGGTACATGCCAACCTAAGAAAACAGGAATCCGTTGAGGCGCGGATGTCAACTTGAAAGTGGGGAATCCGGGGAAATTTTCCATACCGTGGAGGGCATGTGGGTGCATTTTGTATGAACTGCTATGCATCACCTGACTCACAGAAGTGAGGTGGGCAGAAATCTTCACCCCCTTTGCCGCCGTTTTTGAAAAAAACATTTGCATAATCTGGTGCGGTGAGCCTGTTCCTTTTTAAACAATGATGCGTTTGGGCAATCTCCCAACCAACCAAGCTTTTCAGGAGCGACAACGCTTGCTGAAGTAAAGCTGGCCTGTCTTCCAGTTCTGCATTACTCTTCATCTCGGAAATCTGGGCTGTTCTCTTCCAAGACCTTCCGATTTGTTGGACCCCAGAATGGTGAGAGAAACTGACCCTTTTTTTATGGCAGGGATGGCTTTTGGGAAGAGAAGGCCAATGCACATTTGCAATTGTCCTACAGGCTGCAGGTGGGCTGTTTTGCCGCGTTGTAGCTGTGTTGGCGGTTGAAATGGAAACTCCGATTTTCTGAAGATCTAGATCTATCAGCTGTGCAGATTCATGATGCAGTGTGGCCCAACTCAACAGAACCTTGGGATGAGATGTCAGCAAAGGTCACAGAGATGTGAAGCAAAGATAATTTTCAATTTCGAATGAATGAAGCTGGGTCCAGAATCAGAAGTGCACACTGACAGTTGGCAGTTTGGGAAGCTAGCTGCATCAGACCTTCTGAAACAGCTCATTTCCAGCAATCCAGATCACCAAGAAAAGTCTTCCATTTGCTGTTGATTGCTACATGAAAAAACAGCAACAACTTGGCTATGCTGCTATGCAGAAAGGTAGCCACGAAGACTTTGATATCAATCCAGAAAGGTGACAGCCCGAAAAAGCCTTCAGCCTTGCCGATCGTTGACTCGCCATGTCCAAACCCTTGCGTGGCCGTGCAGCGGCAGAAGCTGCTGCCAAGGCTGTATTTCTTATGGGAGTTTCTTATGGAATGCCCCAAGATGGATGGCTTCGTAGGGTTTCTCCCCTTTTTACATTTCTTTGCCATTCAAAAAGATTATGATTTGCTGACACATAGTGGCAATGTGATTTCCAGCAATTTAGATGAAAAAGTCGGGGGTGGTTCTTTTTTTTTCTGCTTGAGGCACAAGATTTGGCCAAAGCAGCCTTGGCACAGCGAGATGCTAGGGAAGGTGGGCTCAGTGAACTCGCTGATGGTCCTATGAGTTGGAAATACTCAAACAGTGGCAGCAAAAAATATCAAAAAAGATTGAATCTTCTGAAGGGGATGACCTGGATAAAAATATAGTTCACAATTTGTTTTTTTTTTTCAGGCGAAGATTGGAAGGTGATTCCCTGCCAGGTGCTGGGACCGTCCCGCAGCTGGCAGCAGCACCGATAGCACCATTGGCAGTGCCGGCAGCGCCATTGGAAGCTTTAGCTCCGGAGTTGCTGCAAACACCTGGCAGTACGGTGCAGTTGCAGGACGCAGCGCAGCTCAAAGGAGGCGTGAATTTGGGTGATGCATCAAGTTAATTTTTTTTCTCGAAATGAACGTTGAAAAGGAAAAGGGGTTGGATTTGGAATCTGTGAATAAAACATCGTGAAGTAGAATTTTGGATGGTGAATTTTGGGGAATCATTTTTTAAAGACTTGTTGCCATTCACTTGGAACACCTTTTTTGGGAAGCCAACCTGTCTGATTCGATGGTTCTAAAGTTGCCAGGACCCGTACCCATGGTGCCATGGTATTCGGGTATCAACGGAGATGCTCCAGTCATTGCCAAGGCCCTCAGATCTTCGCAGGACATCGAGCATTGGAAAGACTGTTTGGTTAAAATCGGAGAACAACCAGAGTTTTCCAGTTTCTTTAAATGCAAAGAACATGATGGTTTGAGATGATTTGATGATTTTGAGGGGAAGGGTTTTAATTTCATCAAATGTTTGCATCAAAGAAGCAGAAGAGTAGAAGAGCTGAGAAGTTTGGAGGCGGAAGTGGAAAAGGTCCGAAAGATGCGGGATGAGTTCGAAGGAGCTTCAGCTGAGTAGCCCTGGCAGCAGCCAGATCCACCGTCCCAAAGATATATTTTTTTGGTGGTGATCTCGAAAGTAATTGATGGCGGAAAAGACGCAGATCTCCAATTGGGGGGGTTCAATGACATCGTCTTACTCAGATTTTCATGGTTCTTACTGAGCGAATTCTGTAGGTAGGTGTACTCCCCACTGCCTGAAAAACAAACATGTCCTGTAAAATTTGGAATTTCTCATGTCCTCTCTGTAAAATTTGGACACGAAGGACTGTCTTGAATCTAGCTACGAAGAAGAACCTCTCAAACCAGTCCCTAGTTTCGTGACAGGAAAATGGCAATGTTTTCCAGGTTTGTCAAGTCAAACTTGTGCACTTCCCACCATGACCTCATAGTCAGTGCCTCTTGAGGTATCGTGTCCTTTCGCAAGTGGCATTCGCTGGAATGTCTTCGGGAGAGGTGCTTGCTGCACAGAGTTTCTCTAAGTTGAAGGGGACTGATACAGTATACAGATACATCATATCTCTATATATATATATATACATGTATGTATATGTAGATAGATATTTAATTGAGATTTGGTCAGATTTTGAGTATGAAACGCCCAAAAGACACTCCTACAACAGCTGACTCTAGGGGCATCATTGAACTCAGTGGAGCTGAATTGGAAGCCTTGAACTTGCCATCTTTTGGTCAGGGAAAGTCGTTGCAAAAGAGATTTAAAGAGCTCGAACAAGCCTGGGGTCCTTTAGCTTAGCTACCAACTTGTGAGTCTTGAAGATCCTGCTTCTGCTTCAACTTGATGCATCCAGCTTCCAAGATGGAACCCAACCAAGGCCAGTTCCAGTGGACTCAAAAAAGTCGGAGTTCCAATCCCACCACCAGAGAGGAGGTGCATATTTCAAATTGCTACAAATGCCACCAGAATTGGCACAAAATCAACATTTTGCCTGCATTTGAGTATTTTCATTTTGGCCAAGTGGCTCAAAACATTTGTCTACATATTTATGTGGATTTGATGTCTGTGTGAGTATGTTATTAGATCTGCAGCCATATGTATATGAATTTAAAATATAATAGAATATAACACGATATGATATAATATAATATGATACAATATGATATAATATAACATTACAATGGAGCATACTATGACATAATATGATTTGACATGATGTAACGTCATATGTATATAGTATCATTTATTTAATATAGTATGATATAATACAATATAGTATGATATTTCATCTACCTATAACATAATATATCATAATTGTAATATAAGGTATGAATATAGTAATTATGAATAATATACAAACTGTAATTTTTTGTTACCAAAGTTACCTTCCCAATAGGAAAGGATCGTCTTCCAACCGCCATTCTTCAGGGGCGAGCTGTTAAACTTCGGGAGGGTAACATATCAAAGAGTTGTTGAAGATTGACAAATTACAGAGGTGCAAGCGGCCTCGGCCGCTTTGGCGGCCAAGCCGAAGGGATTGGATTTGGAGAGCGGGAGCCTAGGGAGCGGACCGGGTGCAGTTGGGTTGCTGTGCTTGTACTTTGAAAATCATACATTTGGCAGGTTTAACATGTAGAATATTTAATGCTGTTATGATGTATATATATATATATGTATACATAAATGTATTTATGCATAGATATATAAATATATACATATACATGGATATATACGTATACATATGAATTATTCTTGAATCAAAGACGCGGATGTTGAAGTGTTTGGCGCCAACATCGTGTCCCATTGAAGAGATATGAAATGCGGGGTTTAGGTATTTCCCTCCGAACAGCAGGTCAGCTGCTTTGATTCTTCGGATATGTTGACTTTATCCTGATGTCATGTGGTTTGAGCACCATTGATGTTTTTCCATCAGGGTTAGGAACGGGCCATGTCTCAAAATCAAATGAACATAAGAATTTCCAAAGCCATGAGTCATGATGAGTGCCTCAGAAATAATCGGATGCAATTTCTTGTGGCACAAAACAGCGGCCCATTCTTGGAGTCCAGTGCAGATTTTCCAAAGATCTCCCAAGTTTGTTGGTGATGATGTCATGAGAGGCTCATATCATATCAAATAACATGATATTCTATGCTGTATTTGATATCATATGATATCATTTCATATCATATCTGATCACTTGATATGTTGTAATATCATAATATGATCTCATCATATCATATGATTTCATATCATATTAACATGTTGACACTTTCGTTGGATGCCACCAAACAGCATCATTTTTTTCCAGATATGTCAGGCATGAGGTGGAGACAGTTCTTGCAGAGCTTTGGGACAGTCTTGAGCTTGGGGCTCCCAGCTGGTGGGGACTCCAGTCAATCCACCACTATCATCATCATCATCATCATCATCATCATCATCATCATCATCATCATCATCATCATCATCATCATCATCATCATCATCATCCTTGTCGTCGTGCTCCTGGTTAGCGTTGCAACTACTGGTATCATCATATCGTCATACAATCCTTCGCATCATCAAGCCGACTCTCACCATGATGAAGGTTGGGCGATGTCCATGAAGTAGCACAAGTTGACTCAAGAAAAACCAACTGCGAATACAATCAACATGTACATGTATATATATAATTATCTATCTATATATGTATGTATATTCATATGCATATACAAATATATTTATTTATATATTATATATTATGTATACATATACATCTCTCTCTCTCTCTCTATATATATATATATATTGGTTTCTCACACTGAACTGAGACCTATATAGATCCCTGTACCCATCGAGTCTCGAACATCCAGGAAGCCACGGGTGGTGAAGCCAAATCGTGACGAACCACAATTCGACGAGGAGTTGGACAGGTCTGCAACATCGAAATTTGCCTAAGTGACCCTCAAAATTGGTCATTTTCTTTGGGTAAACCGGGTAAACCTAGAAATCGAGTCAAATTCAAATTCAACTTGGTCAATGATCATGATTCACGACAATTCACCCCTGCTTCAATTTTTTTGTCAGATTTCTTTTGGGATGACCCAGCCAAGCAAAAGATGAGGGTTGTCCACAACCCCCTCTCGAATGCATGGAATTTACCAGGCTTGAGGCCTACATTGAAGCCAGGATTCAGGAGGAGTGGCTGTGGGGGTTGGCTGTTGGATTGCAGGATGATGAGCACTCAACAAAGGTCACGTGGATGAAGACTAAATTTGGAAGAAGGGCGTGTTTTTTTTTGCAACCATAATGATACATTGATATTTTGGAGTTTTTCAAGTGCTTTTATGGCCCAGACAAGCAGTACTCCGTGATTGAAAGGCACCTCAGTGTAATCTCAGAAGAATCCAATGGTAGGAATCCCTGTTTCTAGTGGAACTGTGTTTTTCTTCAAGGTTGTGTAGTGATGTAGTTGCAAAATAGAGGTGTTTTCCTCAGTGCAGCAATTGAAAGTAGGGCCTAGGGTACCCATGGGTACCCAAAATGGATGGTCTCCCTTAATTCAAAACAGATGAATTGGGGGTCATACCATTTCCCAGAACTCCTACAAACGGTATACTATAGATAGCATTTTATCACATAATATCTCTACACACTTATAAGCCTATGTACAAAAAAACATATGCAAAGTACAAAGTACATATATATATATATATATATTTATATATTTACACATATACACATGGATTATAGATGTTTGCAGCTTTATGTACTTCTTTTCACCCCCCGAAAGGTGAGCTGACCATCCATGGCAGGAGGAGAAAGCCGAGCGTGAAGGACGTGAAGCGAAAAGCCGGCCGAAGCTGGAAGTCTGCACAACGCAGTCGGAGGTGCAGCCCGGTTAAGCTTTCCAAGGGCGGGGTCCCCCCCAAGAGTTTGTGGGGGGGAAAATGCCTGAAGGGATATCTCAAAACTCGGTAGATATTTTCGGGCTTGCACAAGGGTTGCAAATGAAAAACCCAATGTCAGGAGATCTAGCTCTTGTGGTTGAGGGAATGTTCAGCGTGGATTTGATGGGTAATGATAGCTTGAGTTTTTTTTGGGTATTGGAAAATTGCACATTTTTTTTTCTCAATGTGATATTTTTTTTTGACATGTTTGTCAAAATCCGGTACCCCAAATCTGGGAATATTCAAAAAGTCTTGAAACCGTTTGTTGGGCCATCATTTTCAGCCAAATGGCTCCCTGCCACAACTCCATTCCCGGCCATCTGCCAGACTCTGGGTGACATGTCGGCCAGCAGCCCAGATGTGGAGTTCATGGAAGCTCGTTTTTGGGTTCCAAAAATCCAAGACTTTCCAGATATTTGGAAATCGTTAGTTAGCGCATCCTAGCTATTTGATTTTGCTGAATATAGTGGTATAACTCTATATAACCAGCTTTTTCCAGTTACCGATTTTTTTGTTTTTGCTCCCAAAAAACACATCACCAAAATTCCAAAACAAAAAATCCATCCAATCAAGAGCAATGCATAAGTTGTTTCCTCCAAGTCTTTAGACCCAACTCACATGATCCACCAAAATCATCCAAGTGGCCTTTGGAAACCATCGAGGCCAAATTCCAAACATCTCATCCAATGGGATTGGATGAAGGCACTGGCATGGAACCTCAAGGGTGAACTGTCTTTTTTTAACGAAGCGATAAAGCCTGGGAACTGGAATTTTTCGGTTATATTTTTTTTGAAGATGGAAAAAAGTGACACAGATAGAATCTGTGTGTTTGGAGAATGTGTTGGAACCTTGTGTTTGAGTGAATGAAATCGGATTTCTGTTTTTTTTTTTAGGGGGGGAGAAAATGGTAGAATTTTCAAGAATGGCATCAAGGTTGATTTTGGGGGTACTATTACCGAGCGTTTGGATCTAGATAACTGCCTGGAACCCTAAATAACCGTTTTTTAATGGATGTTTGGTGAAACAACCATCTTTTATGTAAAGATTTGGAATCATCCCACTGAAACAACCATTAAAAGACGTTTGTTTAGGGTACCAGGTATTAGTGAGTCTATGTGAGTGGCTGAATTTTTTGTATTGCCAGGTGAATTTTCTACCAACTCAGGTGGGACCCCAATGACCTCCTATACTGTGCAGGAGGAAGTGTCCGGTGGCCCAAAGGTGTGAAATAAGGGGTTGGCCACCGCAAAGAAAAGGTAAAAACACACAGAAAAAGGCTCTTGGGATAATGTTGGGAGATGATCCAGAGATGGATGGTTGGTAAATGCAATCGTCCGTTTCAGAAGCGGCGATCGTCCAATTGCATGTTGAATGCAGTGATACACTTGATATGAGCTTCTAGAAGTACTACAGAGTGCTTGATACCGGAGGTTTTATTAGACACGATGTGCGTCAAGTGCCTTTACAAAGCAACTACAAAAACATCATGGCATGAACCAGCCTTCAGTCTTGTTACTGTAGTTCATCTTTTAGCACTTCTTGCCGTCAGGGCCGAAGAAAAAACAAAAAATATCCTCAAATCTATGTCCGTCACAGGATCTTGTCAGAACAGACAGAGAAAGTTTGGTCCGTTCACTCAACAGCCACCAAGGCCAACTCTGCCGGGAAGCGGCGCCTGGTTTGATCGCGAGGCGCGTTGGTGGCCTGGGAGGGGTTGGTTTGGAGGCTCATGGTTGACCATACTATTTCGCAGGTGGGCTGGACCAAAATGCTTGAAGCATAGGGACATAGGAATCTGCAAAACCCTGGTGAAAAGGTGTATAAGATTGTATAACGTTTTTGGGCATTGGGGAGCTTGCAATTCTTTCCCCTGAATATAGGTTGGTGGTTTTCCAGCAAAGCACCATAGCTCGGAATTGTCCAGGTGCAGCATTTGTCCCAGGAGGTGCATGCTGTATCTCAAAAGCTGAATAAGGAGCGGAGCTAATGGGTGAACTTTGATACGGCGAAAGGGTCTGCAGAGGTAGCTTTTTTTTGGGAATACTCAAGTCAGCGTTTGCTCTATGTTACCAACTTGAACTGTGGGTGAACCGTTTGATGATGAATGATTTGCGGTTCAAAGGGACGGTGATGATAGTCACATATATACATACATATGCACGAATATAGGTATGTATATATATCTGAAGATTATATATACATAGACTGGAAAAGAGATGGATGCATTCACCACATGGGTTTTGAAAAAGGGTCAAAAATGGTGATCATCTTTTGCCTCTCCCAGGAACTGGTGACTCGTGGACCTTCCCGTCCAACGGGCAGCACCTACCTGGGTGATCTTGCTGGAGTCAGTATCTCAGCCGGGGGATGTGGTGAATTTCTTCGCCCCCAAAAAATTGGTACTTGACAAAAAGGAAGTAGTTGTGCCAAGATGGATGACTTGTTTTTTTTTCCAAAAATTCGTCAATTTTCAAATGGCAAGACTTTGTGGAGTTTTTTTGCAGCCCAAAGGGTCCGAGACATCACGGTTTGACGCTTCTCAACTTCACGCGGAGGGCAGTGGACCTTCCCTGCACGAGAGGGACAATGCTTGGGGCAACGTCTTTACGCCTGCGAGGTTCGATACCATTCCAATGGAGTTGATAAAGGGATGATGATGCTTATGTAAAGATTTGTCAGATGATGTTGTTATAGGCATTTTTCTGATGATGATGATGATGATGATGATGATGATGATGATGATGATGATGATGATGATGATCACTCTAGTATTGTCATGATTTCTACTGTGATCTTTATTATTCCCACTCATGCAAGCGCACCACAAGACATATCCACGATCTTCTGGTCATCGGCCTTTGCCACTACTCTATGCCCTTTCTGAATCATATTGGAATTAAAGGGCTGTTTGGTACAAACATCATATTTTCAAACAGGAATGGGTTTTTATTGGAATCCTAGTGAAACAGATGCAACAGGACACCTCTGGAAGCCAGAGCTAGACCTTTGCCATTGACTGTCCGATCAGGCATGGATGTGGGAAATGGTTGGGGTAGTTTGTTGGATGAGTTGACTGAGTTGGTGGTTTGAGGCACTAGTTGGTTGAGTTGTTGGGCCTGTACTCGTAGTTGATTGCTTGTCTATATACTTTCTTGATTCCTTGATTTTTATTGACCAAGTTGCTTAGGACTTAGGTATTGAGCCACTTGTTTGTTCGCCTGCTAGTTGGCTAGCTACCTGGTTTCTTCGTTCCTCCGTCCGTCCGTCCGTCCGTCCGTCCGTCCGTCCGTTCGTTCGTTCGTTCGTTCGTTCGTTCGTTCCTTCCTGAATTATTCAGCATTCAAGTCACCGCCACCACGTGGTTGTGGGAAGAACTTCTCATTGAATACCAGGAGAATTGGTATCATTTCCTATCTTGTTGGCTACTCTTTCTCCCATCATCATGGTTCAGTGGAAAATTGGGCCCCTAAATGAAAGGAAACTCATATTGGAGGAACCCATTTTCCACTTCCATGATTATGGGAGGAAGGGTAGGTGTAGCCGCGTAGCCTCTTTTTTGGTTGGCTTTTCCCCTTAGGTGCGAGAAATGGCTACTGACTGACCGAAGCTTGAGGCGTGGAATAACAGCCGAACAAAAACCTGAATGACATGATGTTTTCCTATGAAGTTGCGAAACTCATTTGAGTCAATCAAATTTGACCGTCGACCTTTCGAGTTACCCTTTTTCAAAATCAAAAGTGTTACTGCAATTCTTCGCGTATTATGAGTAGTGAGAGGAACCCCAAACTTTGAAATCAGGTGTCAAGCTTCAGAGTGAAGTTGAAAATCCCGCAGCTGTCGAAGACACCCGCGGGCGAAGGGAATGAAGTGAAGCGCCTTAGTTCCACTGAAGCTTCAGCTGGCCTTCAGGTGGTTGGTTCATTGGCGTTTGCTAGCAGTTTCTTTAGCGTTCGCAGGTTCGCAGGTTCAAAAGGATTTCAAAAGAACGAACAGTTTGAGAATATATGAAAACCTATGAACATCAAGCTTGTAAATGCAGAAATATTTAAGGATCAAGGTTGTTTTGTTTGAACATCTCGGGAACGCACAGCTGTAAGTCAGCTGTAAGCTTCAGTAGGTGATTGACCTGTAGATAGGGACCCTCCAGAAACCTGTAGATCTGGTGGAAATGAAAGGCGGCAAAAAAAGGTCCTCAAAATGCTGAAACGTGAACCTTGCCAGTGATAGGAAATCAGATTGTAAACCATACATCAGTGAAGAAGATAAAAAAAAACACTATCTAAAAATCAGAACCGAGTTCTTATGGTTCCAACATACGATATCGAAACGCCGACCTTGGAGGCCTATGAACTCTGTCGATTCAAAGTGGCCATGGCCGTGTTGAAATGGAGCTACACTGGAGAGAAACAGGCACCTTTGAAACTGGTCATTTGAAGAAGGGAATATATATATAGACGTCAACAATGAGTGGAATCCAACATTGAATCCACTTAGAGTTTGTGTGTTTTTGTTGATTTTTTGTTCTGAATTTTTGGACTGTACCTGTTGTTGGAAGCTAGACATGGATTATCGTACTTCTTGCTGGAAGTGATTCATTCATTTTGGTGGAACTTTGGGTAACACATCGGAAGAAATAGTGAGATTTGTGTTGGGAACTGTTGGAAGTTGGTGACATAGCCTAGCCTGGCGGTTTCCGCCCAGTTGGAAACCTGGTTGTGGCTGCAGTTTTTCAGGTACAACTCTGTCTCATTCCTTTTCCTTCAACCCCCACCATACCCAAATCAGTTGCTTTCATACCCCATACCCAATGAATTCGATGAATACCGCTTTTTTTTGGGGGTGGAATGACCATCCCCTGGGGGTTTTGTTTGAGTCGCTTCCAGTTGCGACAAACTCCGTGTTCCGTGTTCAGGGTGCAGACTGCTTTGATGTCAGTGCACTGGAAGAACCACCTCCTGAATTATCGTCCTTGCAGGTGGAAACCGGCTGGCAAGGTGAGTTGGAGGGAGCCGATAATCTCCAGCTTGGTAACCCTTAAAGGTTTGACCATCTGATGAAATAAGAACCCAAGTGCAGGTGTGAGCCTCATGTTTTGAAATGGATGGATGATGATGATGATGATGATGATGATGATGATGATGATGATGATGATGATGATGATGATGATGATGATGATGATGATGATGATGATGATGATGATGATGATGATGATGATGATGATGATGATGATGATGATGATGATGATGATGATGATGATGATGATGATGATGATGATGATGATGATGCAGTAGGGGAGAAACGGATTTAGTTGAGATCTCAAACAGTTCTGGAAATTGGTGATGGACATTCTGTCATATCATAATAATTGGAGTGGATGAAGAAATTACTAAATGACTTGTATATATACAGTAAATGAGTTTAAAGAAATAGTTTTTCATGAAACAGACTACACACTCTTCAAAATCCTTCCATCAGGAGTTGAAGGATGATTCACAAGCCACAATCAGAATTTTCAGCTTTTGCCCTGCCCAAGCCCCAGAATATGAAGTCGTGTCAGGAGCTGGCCGCCTGGTTAGAGGACTCGGCGGAACGTGCGCTACCTGGCAGTTGGGGGGGGGCAACAGGAAGAAAACAAACAAATAAGTGGAGTCGTCAGCAAATCCACTGGGTCTTCATAAAGTTTTTGTGTGATGCTTCAATTAATTTCTGCCTAAAGATTGGCTGTGATAACCCGGAAACACATTGCTCGTTCGAGATTTCCTTCTGTTTCCATTTTAGAACAGGGAAAAGCAGGCGCACATTTAGGACTTTGCAAATCTCAAAGGTCTCAGGTAAACTGTCAATTTCCCGAACCAAAACCGGTGCAAAGCCCGTTGATGGAAGAAATCCCAAACAACCACCGGTTGGATGTATAAAACCCTGTTATTTAATGGGATGCAACTGCAAACCTTAACTGGTGAGTTTGCCTGTTTGCTACCATCAACAGTAGCATTGTTGCACCATTTTTTTGGGGGTGCCCCCTTTTTCCCGCCAAATCTTGGACCTTTGCCATGACCAGGTGCCGCTGGTGCTGAGCCAACTGGATTAGAAGAAGCCGATGAAGTTGAAGAGAATGAAGTTCCGACCGAAGTTCCAGTGACCATCCCTGAGGAGGAAAAAATTCTGTGAATTGGGAAGGTTGGTGTTTGTTGAGGGTATGATTCACACCTTTTCCCATCATATAATTGTTTATATGAGTCCTATGATGATCATGCAACTTGGGGAGGTTTAGGTTGAGTTGAGATTGCTATAAAAGGATAAAGCGGCGCAACTTTGGTGGGTGACAGTTTTTTCCGCTGGACTTTCAGGGAAAATGTTCCAAATCTTCGGTTCTTAAAGAAATGGTTTTATGGAGGGAGGAAAAAAACCTATAGCCCAAATATTAAATGGGACCTTACCAACGGACCCCTAAGTAAGGTCCCGTTGGTGATTTCTTGGATATAGGGTGGGGGATGCTTGGTTTTTTGTCTCACTTTTGGTGGATGGGGATGTGAATTCCAAATGTGGAGACAGTGGAGCCGTTTGGGCTCCCCTGTATGGTAGCAACCTTTCCACCCATCTTCCAAGACATTGGTTCCATTGACCCCGCTAGTCAGGACAGCTCCATATTAGAGGCGAAGCCGACTGGAAAACCGTGGAATCATCATGGAAGTAAAGTCTTCTCGAAGTTTTTGTGTAGAAAATCGATGAGGCAAGATTTCATACATTCCACTGTGATACAAGAGTACAGTAAAGTGGCAATTCATAGCTTTATAGCCTTAACAAAGGTCCGAAATCATCTCCCAAACTCTTTGGAAGCTTGCTAGTTGGCCCCGCCTTTCCCCCATCGTCAGGCCTCCGTGTCAGTAGAGAACACTGCTGGAAAGAGTGAGAACTTCGAACTGGTGGCTGCAATTCAAGGTGCCCAGTTGGCTGGTCTGGAGCTTGAGACTGCTGGATGTGTGACATGGTCCCCCACAAAAATGGCTCAGCAAGATTCTATGGCTCTATGGTTACTGAATCTAGAGAGATTTTCTCCCCCAACATTTAGATTTGGAAGACTTTCCCTGTCCGTCCTTCATCTCTTCTAAGTGTGAAGGGCCCGGCAACGTCTGTAGACTTTTTGGAACATACTACGAAATGCTGCAAGTACTTCTCAAGATCATTCTCATGCATTGTATTACACCCATACTTGCTTCCAATATACATGCGTGTATAGTATAGCATGATGCATTTGCATGAGTTATAGTACTGTTATGTAAACGTGCGCTGAGATAGGTATAACATAATGAGTACATGTTTTGACTGGAAACATAGAAACATGAAGGTGACTCGTCCAATCTATCACAACTCTTGCTACCCCAACCCCACCCATCTCTACTTGAATCATGGCCAGCTGAACGTCGTGCATTGGCACAAAAATGTCGATGTATTGCAGCCTGGGGGTCTCAGGATGCGACATTAGGGAGTGCCAGTGTCATGTGACGGTTAAGTGCCGGGAATGCTGGACAAGAAACATACGTATATCAAAGATATTGTTTATATATAATTATGTATATATATATACATATTTTATTATATATATATACATAAATGTCGCTGGACACCTGGATGCTTTCCATGCAGATTGGAGATGCTGTTGGTACCCACAAACAGCAGGGGGATGAACTTCTGAGTCTTCTCGCAGAGGTTGCCTGTGGGAATGATGAACATCCAAGCAAACCACCTTAGCATTGTTTGCTGGATGCAAATTGCTGATACTCAAATCAAAAAATTAGAGCGAAAAAGCAGATGTGGCCATGATTCTTCAGGTCCATTGGCAAAACTACATAAATTGACATCAATACATTCATATAATATACAAATTGATATAACTTTTCATCAAATGGCTTGAATATCTCTCCTTGGGATGATAAGATATCCAGGAAAGTTTCTGTTGCACAGTGGAAAGCCCGAGGCTTGGACCTTTGCCCGTTTGGAACAGATGCGACAGCAGTACAATGAGGTGCCATGTCTTGTTGTGGACCAACTCCTTTTTTTTTGAAGCTTGATATCATACAATTTCAGTGATTGGTATGATTATTGGTATGATTATTGCATCCATCTTTGTATCTTTGTGTCTGATTTTTCGGCAGGTTACTATAGTTTTGAGAATGTAACTAGATTGAGGTATAGTGAATGTTTCTTTTTTTTACTCACAGAGCCAACGGCTCCCAACAATCCCTGCCACCCCAGATCTTTGCCCGTATGGATGACTGGATCAAAGATCGTGTGCGTGAAGAGAATGAAGCTATCAAGGACTGTTGGGTGCTGTAGATCACGAGGTCACCAACCCATTTGCTTAGTTATAAATGAGAGAAACCACTGTGATAGGCCACTGTTTTGGACGCCTATGGAATGGATTTTGAATGTATTTCCATGATCTTTACATTGGTTAGAATGGTCAAACGGGGGCTCTACTACGCAGGTAAGTTCGCTTTGAATGATTTTGCTGGGACTCAGCCATCAAGCGCTGTATGATGAGATGAATTCTCGAAATGGATCATCAATCATGGTAGTTTTGATTCCTCAAGTTTTGGACTGCCAGAGTTTCAGACTCCTCGTGAGGGTTGTCACCCCCCAGCTTCAATTTGAAGGAAACAGAACGCCAGCTGCGCGTTGGGAAATGGGAGGATGAGGACTGGGCACCATGTCTTTCCAGAGGTGTCTAATCAACAGCAAAGTTCAGGCTCAGACTCCCCACCTTGTTGATTTTTCATGATTTCATGATAATAATTACGCATTGTGCGTTTGTTTAAGGTAATATTTTGATATGGTCTATAATATGGGAGATTTTTATTCAACCAATTTTTGATGTTAGTTGCCAGTACATACATGGTTCAATGCCTCAAACATGAAGCCGGATTTTCTCCCTCACCCTGAGTTGGTTGTGTGGATTCTGTTCCCTTCTCCAGATTCCAACGGAAACCAGAGATTAACATGTACAACTCCCTAAAAACTAACAATTCGCCCTTGAGGCCATAGGCCCAGCCCTAAAAGGAAACGAGAAAGTCTTCCAACCATCCCATGTTTCAGGTGCGTTTGCTGTTAGTTTTAGGGAGGGAGGTAGCCGTTGTGATACAGGTTTCTACGGAATCTCCATCTTCCATCTCCAGAGGAAGGGCATCAAACCCTGACCCGTACCATGACGGTCCGAAGATCCCACACAGGAAATGTGAAGGCCGGTGTTTTTCAGGGAGAGTTTTTTGAGGAATGAAAACTGAAGTTCAACGGAGTGGTGAAAGAAACCAAAAAGAGCTACTCTTGATGGTTCAGAAATCCCAAACCAACCACTTGGGATGGTTTCAAAACCTAGTAAATAATGGGATTTCAACTACCTTTCCCTCAACTAGTGATTTTCCTGGATTTCTGAACCACCAGTATGTGCCCTTGGTCCCTTTTCCAATGGAAACACCATAGAGATTCGCAGCTCTTCACATCCCATGCTGTGAGATTTTTTCATGACACCTCAGCTGATGGCTGGGGCCGGGGGACGTCTCAAGCCTCAAAATCCCATGGGAGTTTCTGGGCACTAGATTTTTTGGACATTGATATAACTGATATGATATAACTCACCAGATATTATTGCTCAAGTACCTCATTCTCGGTTTGGTCCAGACTCAAGAGAGTGACGATTTGTTTGAATCTTCCAGTTTAAACAGCTGGAATTCAACTTTACCAGATTTTCCTCAGGTTTCGTTTAGGTATAGGTCCACGTCATTTTCTTTGGTCCTTAGTGTTTGAGAGAACACGAATCCTTCAATCATTCATGCGACAGCCTGCGCCTTCGAGCGCTGCTGGCAAGCGCCGGCGAGATGTGCTGAAGGCCTTGTTGGTTGTTGGGTATATGGTGGCATTTTTTTTTGCGGAACCTTTGGTAAATCTGACAACTTGCTACAAAAATGGTTGGTCAAGACGTCCAGGTCTGTCACTAAGGATTGTCCAACTTTGCCACTTAAAACCCAAAACCACCCTGCCTGGTAGGTCATCGTCCCGAAAACCTTGGATGTGGATGTCTATGTGCCACCCAAATTGGAGGCGAGGTGTTTTCCGTGTTCTTAAAAGGGGCACAATATTTTCCTATGAAGATTCATAGGGATATTCCATGTATGGTTTTACACTGTCTATGCATTTATACAAGTATATGATAGTATATGTAACATCTACAAATTATACGAATCATACTGTATATATTTTCAAGTAGCACCCCCCCAGTAGTGCAAAACTAGGTTTTCTACAAAACATATATACCAAAATGAGCACCAGCACATGTGCCATTTTGGACACTCGATTTGGTCAATTTTTTTTCAGTACGATTGGAAGTCCACGATGGATGTGCACAATGATGGCAAAGACCTATATTACTATAATATGGAGTCTGTATATATATATATATTTTATATGAATACATATTATATATGAATACATATATTATATATGAATACATATTATATATGAATACATATATTATATATGAATACATATATTATATATGAATACACATACGAGTACGTATGTCATTCTGCGTCAATATATAGGTTGGATCCTACACTAGTGAATCCTTGGGCCACGACATCACGTTTGCAAGTTTGCTTTTGAAAACCAGGCGAAGATACAAAAATACATAACCGTATAGGATGAGAAACCCCTACAACAATACAAGTAGTAACAGTGACGTCAGAGAAGATAAACATTTCATGAGATGTCTGCGGCATATGAAAAGAGACAATCTGATTCGATGAAGTCCAGGGAGAATCAGGAAATGCTTCGAGTCTGATTTCTGAGGTGCTTCCTACTTCTGACGCTGCAACCACTGGCAGCATCACACGGCCATCCTCTACCATGTCCCAAGGTGGGGTCGTAGCCTTTCATGTCTGATTTAGTTTGTTGGCCCACCTAGGATGCCAGTGAAAACCCGGATGAAATTACACTTCAAAAGTAGGCTATATACCTATATATATATACGTATATGCATGTACAAAAAGACATGTATACATACATAGATATATATCATGTATTTCTTTTACAGACACACATAAATACAAAATATATATACATATATATATACATACCTAGAATTTATATATGCATATCATCTACATCCTAACTTCAACATCTCCCCGTTCGGATCTCCCATTCCTGTGACGAAGATCCGAAAACTCTCCGCCAAAGGTGTAGGTCGAGGCAAATCCACGATCCGCTCGGTCAGGGAACTCAAAGATGAGTTCCATTGGGGTCGGTGTGGAGGGTTGGTGTCCAACTGATGGGTGGGAATTACATCTATATCCGCCCCCAAACTTGATGTACCCTCCCAAGTCTCCCAATTTTCAGGGGCTTTTGCTGGCTGTTAGTTATGCGAATCCAGCACGTTTTTTTTTGGTAATGGTAGAATATATGTTTCATCTGTAGATGTTTGGTCCTTGGTGATGAAAATGGTGGAGGATGTGGAGTTGCACAAATGGAATTGGACAGCGCGACGAGAAAAAGATGTGTCCCAAAACGATGCTAGGCGTTTCTTAGCATCTGAGTTCACTTTTTCCAAATAAAGAAACATTTTCCAAGTAAGAAGATATGAAAAGAGATAGTATAATAGGATAAAAAATCATCTCCTTTACAACTCCCCCCAAAGGATAGCAGATGTGACAAGCACCCCCCAAAAAATACCACACCGCTCACCATGTTTGGCTGTCCCGTTTCCGAACCGAACCGCACATTGAGGTCCCTGAAAAGTGGTCGCAGGCGGCTGGTCGCCAAACGAATGGATTCGTTGAAGCCGAATCTCCTTTGTTTTGTTCAGATTAGCCACAAATATGACCAAGATTTGTTTTTTTGGATATTCTACTTGGGGAATTGGAAGTCTTGAAGTCCTTTTTAGTTCAGATTTTCCACAAAAGCAGCGGCTGGGGGGGGTATCGACATTCTTGTTAAACAATGAAGCTGTAAGTTGTGTATATTTTTTCACCCCAGGTAAGGTTTGACTCCTCCCCCTTCTCCATTTTTTGATTTGATAAAACCAGCCAAGCAAAAACACATCCGTCAAAATCTCTGAGATTGGGCAATTTATATCAGACCCCAAGTGGCGACTTTTCATAGGCAGCCGGGTAAGGCAGCAGTTTTTCCATGGCAGCAGGAGATGATGTGGGGTCTTTTTACTCGCCTTTGTGATGATGCCGAAAATGGCGCCTGTGACATGGAGCAGCTACGAAAGGCCGGCGTAAATGGGGGACAAACAAAAATCCCTACAACTTCTCGAAGGTTGGGGGATGCTGGGAAGAGCCAAAATCAAGTCCCGTCATGTACACATATATACATATATACATATATACATATATACATATATATATATATATACGTATATATATATATATATATCTGCTTGCCATATGTGTTCAAGGGTCTTTTGGATTTAATGTAATAGGTGTCTCATGGAAATATCATACTAGCAATCGTCCCATATCATTGATTCTGGCACAAAAGAAGACCAATGACCTCCATTTTTACAAACCTTATCCAACCATCCTCCTTTGACACCCAGTGACGATCAATATGTAGTGTCACTTCTCAAAACACTTCACGCAAAAACTCACCCCAGAAGATTTCAACCTACAAAACCACCAGTACATAACCTCCATCTCTATCTATGCTACCCTAAAACCAACAAAAAATGCCATTGCTTTTCCATAGGCCCTCCTGGAACGTCGTCATGCTGCATTGGGCTTCCAGAATGAGCAGGTCGAACAAGGGTGATCTCGGTGATCGGGCCGAGATTGAGGGACCCAAACTTTGCTTAAAAAAGGCAGCCTAGAAGTTGAAGTTTGGCTGGTAAGTTTGTAAGTTCTGAAGTTTCACGCAATTTTTTGGATATTTTTTTCCTGCTGATTTTAAAGTGATGTTAAAACGTGATTTTGGAGAAGAGAAATCCTCCTCAAACCTGAAACTTTGGGGCCGTTGTTGGGAATGGGTTTGATCCAGGTGCGGGGATCCAATGGAATCCTGCTTTCAGGTGATCCCTCTATCTTGGGTGCAACGACCTCTGGTACGGACCCCTTAAAATCGAAAGATGGGTCCAGGATGGCTTCATCAGCATCTCACAGGGAATCTTTTTTTAATGTTTATGTGTTTAACAGTATATCTACAAAACCAGATTGTGGGGTCGTTTGCAAAAAATTCTTTGCAGAATTTTGCAAGTGTGGTCAATTTTTTTGGACGAACAGGACTTACAGTTTGACCATTTTCAACAACACAATATGTGCTTTGAGTTCTATGAACCGTTGTTGTTTCATGCTTTGGTTTCTTGGATGGCGTTGCTTATCGTTGCTCAGTGCTTTTTTTGGGTGTGTTGGGGCTATCCTGGGTGCTGCCCGGGGTTCCCCACCAGCGAACATGGCTGCGCAATGGCGGTAAAAGGAAGCGAATAAAAACCGGTGATGGCACGACAGGTTTTGGCCCTGACAGCTCTGCTTTGTGCACTTGCCACAGGTTTTTTGGCCAACACTTTCGTCGGCATTTTTTGCTGTTGGGTGAATTTTTTTTGAAGAACAGAATTTGTAGTAGTAAACTATGGCAAAAGAACGATGATACCCTCTAAGTTTTTTTTTTGTGAGAGATTTTTCTGGATCAGTTTTGTTTTTCGGGGGTAAGATCAGTGAAATCGACCACTTTCTAATCAATTTTCGGTTCTGTGGTCCCTTGTCATCTAAGTCAAACTGCCATGTTCAAGTCACTCAGGTCATGATGCCGCAGATGCTTTGCCATCCACAGTAGTGGTTCATGGTCGCCGGGGTCGTAACAGCAACATCAATGGTGTGTACATACGAGATTCGAGCTGGTCCACAGCGACAACACCCTGCTTCCGAAGGCCCGACTACACCGGTGGGGCAGCCATCTTTCTTTACTTTGAAGGCGAATGGCGACTCGGGCCGTCCCCAGAACACGGAAGTGTCTGGGCTTTTGCTCGAAGCATGTCAGCTTCGCCGCTATTGATTGATGTACCCTGGGAAGTTTGGGATGGTTGCTTGGCATGACTTTTGAGAGCCATGGGTCACTTGATTGGGTACCCTTTGATGAACCATAGAATGCAGGAATTTATTGGCGATTGTACATTGAATGATTTGACAGTATGTTGAATTCTGATGAAGTATCTTTACGAAATTTGAACTTTTGCCTATAATACAAGAGTTCTGTATGTCGCAGAATACAATATGTGTTTCTATACGATTGTCATAAATTGTCATCAGAGATCCTGCTTGAACTGCACACTTTCAGTATTTTGTCAGCATGCCTTTAGGTTTTGAAGAAACAACTCCAAACAAAGATCGACATCTTTTGTGACAGAGCAACAACATCACAACAGCACAGAGTTGCGAGGTAGACTTACCCCACCAACAAAAAAGGGCATCAGAAATTTCCAGCTTTCTCTGAACTGTTGAACCAAGGTCAGCAAGTCGTCCAGGATCCGCATTTAAAAGTCCCTGGGTCTGTTCTTTTCTCATCTTTGTTTTCCTCATTTTTTTGTTGGCTTCGAACTTTCCAGGGTGTGTTGAGTTGATGCCAAAATTATGATGAGATTTTCAGGTCCATCGAAAAATAAATCCTGGTTTTCAACACGAAATTGCATCCAAGATTCGATCAAAATCTTGATCCCTTGTCAGTTTTGGTGCATTGCCATTTCTGTTTTTGCTGAAAAAAGCAGCATGAACAAAGATGACGGTCATCAACCCATTTATATTTAAATACCAATGCACGGGTGTTTTGTCTTGTGCCGAGTTGGTTTCACCAAGGTGAGCGATTTATCCATGGTCCCACAAGTCTTGGAATTATCTTTTGGTCCTGCCACTCCAAGTGAATTACTTCAAGTTCAAGGATTACTGATGCAACAACCTGGATTGTGGGATGGTAGACCCTACTACAAGCATACTGCCTTCCAGGATATGTTTTTACTTTGTTTTGCAGAGGGCTGGCGGCTTGGTCCATTGCCTTTAGCTTTGGGAACTGCTGGACCAGGACAGGTCGAGACCAAGTGTTGGAAAAATCCGAGGTTCCTTCCTTTGGGATGTTTTTTTTGATTCTATGGGGTGGTAACTTCCTGTTTTTTGGTTGGTCAAACCAGCCATTTTCAACGAATTCTGTCAACGAGGAGTGCGAGCTCCAGTACTTCTGTCACGAAGTCCAGCAGCTTTGCCACAGGAAATTGTGGAACCCTGGATCTTTCTTGGGCAAAAGATGAGCCAACTTCCAGAAGGGTCTGTTCTGCTCAGGCGGTTTGGGAGGTAAGGGGTGTATGACATGGGTCAGGTTATGTGGTGTATATTGTACGGTTGCTGTATGCAATATCTTGTTATCTGATGGTATGTTATGATATATATGCATCTTGATTATACATTATAATATATAATGTATGTATCTATGAATGTGTAGTATACATTTACTCACATGCATACATATCTAGACAAGTTGATACACAAGCACAACTGCATCCTGCACCGTTATATCTGCACTGGTGGAGAGTAGCTAGAAGCCGGATGTGGGGCTTTTGCCAGTATGCTTCCAAGGCTTGAAATTTGAAGGGCAGAAATTTGCTGTGAATTTGTTTGATGAATGTGTATTCAAACACACACCACCTGAAAGGTAGATGGCGCAACTTCTATTTTATGATGGACCCTTTACCAACCTAAACCCATCCATCGCTCAGGCCCATTGATGGTGCCCCAGTTCTTACACCCCAAGTCCATCCGGGACATCTTGTTCTTGAAGGAGTCGTAGCAGGTGATGGGGCAGCGAATGGTGTGTATCGACTTGCAACCGAGACGCTGTGACTTGGTGAGGCATATAGATTCGATTCGATTTTTTTTTGGGGCTTTGGGAAGTGATTGGGTATAAGCGCCCTTTTTTTTTGGGTGTTCTTTCATCATGGGTGGTGTTGGGTCTCCCAATAATCCTGTTGAGAGTACCCAAACCATGTTGCCCATGAGGGTAACGGCCAGCACCTCACCTGAGGAATCAGAAGCCGGTGTATCACAAGACCGATGCTGTACGCACCGCATCCCTGTGGTTTGCAGCGGGGGACTGGCGCCTGGGACCGTCCATCCAAGATGGGACGGTGTGGGCCTATGCTACCAGCGAGGTGCTATCAGGCTGGAACTTCAGAATGAAAATAGACAGCAGACAGGTGAAATTGAAAGGGATTCGGAGGGCTAACCATAAGATTTTGGGTGTTGTCTACCTCATACTAAGAGTTTTAAGGGAAAAAATAGTCCTTTGTGACATCTTCGGAATTCACTGACGTCAGATGTCTGACTTGGGGATTTTCGTCCCACTTTCCCAACAAGGCGATGCCACCTGGAGATCCTTTGATGGAATCCCGGAAAAGGTCCAAATTACGGATGCCAGAATGGCCATCCCTGAGCGACTCACCATCAGCGGCACGGAGTTTCTCCAAGAGAAGCGGCTCTGTGATGCAAGACCAGTCTATGGAGTGACTTTAAAAAATGAGACGGATGGTACAGCCGTTTCGAAAGTCTTCCTCTATTTTCGGGCACATCAGTCTGAATGGTGGCTAGGGCCAGAGGTAGGTGGCACGGAATTCGTAGCACGAGCTACGGGGTCTCTCTTCCAAGTGATTCCAAGAATCGAAGAGTTGCAATGGCGTGTGCAGATTCAAGCTGGAATTGAGAATGATGAGGTTGAATGGCATGATTCAGAAGTACAACTGGACAACACTGCAGAGGTTACAATGACCCCTTGGTCCTTGCTTTGTTCCTTTGTCATGGCAACCAGTGGTCTTCTTTGGAGCTTCTGTGGATCCTTGGGAGGAGGGAAGAAAGGTGCAGCGGCAGCGGGGGAAGGAATTGAAGGACCAACAGCTATACCTCAGTTTAGTTATGACTCCAATGTCCACCTTTGTGATTCTGATTTAAGCGCAATAATGACATATCACACAACCTGTCTTGTTGCACAACCTGTCTTGTTGCATTTGTAAAGCTATCATAAAACCCTCCAAGCACCCTTCCTCCAAGTGCAGTTAGTACTTCCGCTATGAGAAATCTGAAACACAAGCTATTCGTGATGGTTTTCCCCATTTTTTTTTTTGGGGGGGGGTCAAAAGGCACTGAACATTCTTCACTGTTCGGCCCTTGACAGGAAAAGGCATGCGCCCAAGCAAGTCCGAGACGGAATTGGCATGTGTGGTTTGTTTGGAAGCTCCAAGGTGTGGATGAATGTTCCAGTTGGACACCCCTAGATGGCCCTAGTAGGCCCCTAGCCTATAGGACATAGAGGTGCAAAAAAAACCTATCAGAAAAATGATCGTAGAATCTTGTGATCCAATGTTTTGAGGGTATGTGTCGGCTTTTGGAAGGGTTGCTTCTTAAGAGTGGCTGTGTGCTTTAAACAAAGGGGCTGTTTGATCCCCCCAAATTAGGGATGTTCGGCGCGCGTGACATCTGAAAATGGATGAATTCAAGTGAGGGTTCTCCATATCTTTTCCGAGGTAACTGGAGAGCTTGTTTCCAAGAAGGACAATTGAGGTTGTTTCAAATGTGAGGTTAGAAAATTATAGGGCCAGGGTCATGCCCATGTCATGCCCAGCTACCCTGCCTGCTAGGCAGATACTTTTGATGCCTTGCAGACATGTTTGTTGCTGCAAAGATTGCGCTGAGCGCTTGGAGCGTTGCCCCATTTGTCGCACTGAAACCAAAAGCCTAGCCGAAGTCTTCCTGTGAGGCGCATGCGGTCAGCATGATTAGATTGCACGGAACGAGGGGGATTATTACATACAAGAGCCTTAGAAAATGCGAGCCTTTAGGTTTCCATTGGACATCTGTTGCAACTCCTGTCTTGAAAAACCCATAAAAATCCTGAAATTTGACTATTTTTTGGGGGACCAAGAATATCACGTCTGCTCCCCCTTGTTCCACTCAACCAAAACTGCAGCGAATCTGGGCTGATCAGTGGTGATCACTGGAATCCTGAGACAAGTCTGCTTCAAGCCATTCGAAAAAAACATCATTGGTTTGGTGAATGTTAAAAGCAATAAAGAAATGCTGCTCCTGAACGCAGAACTACTACCCCAAGAAATGGATGATTGGGATGTACTATTAGATATTGGGATTCAGATACATCACAAGAAAAAGGACAATTCTGATCCTCCGAGTGTCCCTGATTTCAGCTTCCAATGACATCTTTGGCCCGGAGTCGTTTTGTGTTAGGTCAGTTTCTGGCTCCAGACAGTTCGAAATCTTCAACAAACCCAACAACAACGAAAGCAGAAAAAACATGTGAAATGATCAAGATTTGCATCATTGAATTGTTGACCTGTTCTCAACTGTCCCAACTGTCTGTACTTCAAGCTGAATAGAGCCTTCTGGGACTTGGCCGTTTTCAACAGCAAGAAACCCGTTTCACCCTGGCAGTTTGGCAGAGATTTCTTGGAAGGGCCCACGCGGTTCGTTGTTTGATGCATTTTCGTAGGCGCGGGTCAAGGTGCAGTAAAAAATCTTGGACAAAATCTGGTCAAGGGCTGACATGGCAGTGGTGGAACATTTTTGCAAATTACAATGGTGGGACAAATTGGATGGCGTTAGAAGGGGAACAAAACCCATCAAAAGAAAGGCATTTTGCGTAGGGATCCCTTCGTTTCCCCAGGCAGTGTATCACTTACTCTGTCGCAGTTTCGTGGAACCTGCCACCGCCTCAGTTGAGACACGTTGGCATAGAAGTTTGCAACCGAAACCAATCAACACAAACATTATGTATAGACGTATAGACATATTGTATATACTGTATATAGTATCATACATCTCTATATAGAAAGAAACAATGACTGACATACATGACCTGTCGACTGGATTCCATACTAGGTTTTCTTGAACTGTCGGAACCACTAATTCAAAAGTAAAGTCAATAAAGCCAAGGTTCTACGGGCCCCAGCCTTCGAAGAACCCCAATAGCTTGTTTAAGAAGCATGATTCATTTGTGAGGATAGGGCATCTTTTGGGATAAGCAATGTTTATAGCAATGAAGATCTTGATATATTCCTCTTGCAGAAAAAACCCTTGGAAAAAAGGTGACCTTCCTGTTTTCAGCCCCTGTTTTCAAGCCGAGGCATGGGGAGCTAGCAAAGTGGACCTCACGGAATTCTTCTTGGTACGGTTGGCTCAGTATAAACAACTCCTTCAACTGCGCCAGATTTGCAGATTGAATCCCCAGGGACTGCAAGGACTGCATCTCGCCGAGAGGAATTCCAAGGATGTATCCGACTCATCCGACTTTCCAACTCTGCAGTGTTGACAGCTCAAAGAAGGGGGGGAAGGTCATGTCCCTTGGAAGCAAGCGCCACTCGAAATATCGATGTCAGCATCCTAGAACACTTCTCCAGTTCGGTCAACTGCGTGGAACCCGGTGAAAGCATGTTTTTTTTCAAAGCATCCTGACTCAAGAATATCAATTTCAACAAAGCAGCGCATTTTTGGGGTTGGTGCAACATGGCGCAATTTGCAGATGATATCTTTCAGGTGGGTGGATGGGTCCCTGGTGTGTGGGGGAGGAGACTGTGATTTCTTAAAGCTTCCAAGAGGTGGAATTAGCTGTGGCGCCTGCCAACCCTTCAAACCAGGTATGTATACATACGCCATCTTTTCGTGACGGAGAGGCTGATTGTTTGGATGCAACAATATGTTAGAAACACCCTGAATTCAACTGATAAAAATGTCATTTAAGCATTGACAGATATGGGGATAGTCATGCCACATTGTTGATTGATCCTTGCCTCTTCCTCTCTCTAACATTTAAGCTCTGGTCATGTTTCATTCACCCTGGATCTCTATATGGGTGTTTCCTTAAATGGTGGTACCCCCAAAACACCCATGTTGTTGGGTACCACCATTTAAGGAAACCCCCGTATATGCACCAACCTGGCCCAGCCAACCTCCTCGTGGTTAGGCTGAAGAAGGTGCTCGATGCAGTGCCAATTGGGAGCTAGAGGAGAATCTCTCTGATGCAGAGCAACGACGTCTCATGCCAGGTGGAAATAGGGAGTCCACTGAAGGATCTGATGTTTGAAGATGGCTTAGGTGCACATATTTTTAGAGGATTTTGTATGGAAGGTAAGTCCTGTTGGATGATCCTGTCATCATTGGCTGTGAAGAAGACATCTTCCAAAAAACCAGCACATTCAGTTCGGTCCAGGTTTTCACAGGCAGCTTTGCAAATCATTTGCCTCGTTTAGAGGTTACTTCATACTGTACAGTATACAATTGCAATCAATTGCATATTTTTTTCGATGTTTCCTATATCATGCCTAGCCTAGCCGGCCTAGCCTATAATATACTTGCTTAAAGTTCGCCAATTCTTTTTTGGAGTCATCCGCTTTTCTAAATTCTATCCAACCACATGGATTGGATACCACCCCAATCCCATGACCCTTCAATCCCGAAATGACCCGGCAGGTATGGCAGAGGTTGGTCACTTGATGCAACAAGATGGTCTTACCTTCGATGAGGTTTCCTTGCGCCAATGGTATTGGGATTTGGTCACAAAAGGTGACCGGGGAAAAATGGAGATCCGAAAGGTGAAGAATCGTATTTTTCTCGCAGGTTTACAAGCTTCGCTTGTTTTTTGGTTTCTCCGAAAATTTTGTCAAAAGTCATGAACATGTAGCAGCTGACACTTTACCAACAAGTATAGGGACATGTTAATGGCTTTTCATTCCAAAAAGGTAAAGTCGTCGCAAATCAGCTCCTGGGGAGTTCTATCTGGATCTCTTCCACATTATTTGTAGCTCCAACTCTCACTGAGGCACGCTTCAAAATGGTGGCCAAACAGATGGAGCCTGTCGTGGCATGTTTAGCTCACGGATTTCAATGGGGAGAAAACTTGAGCTGGGAAGTTTCTATGTGAAGCTTGTACGTGTACAGGTTGTAAGTTGTAACACTAAAAGTCCATAGGAAGGGATAGGTCGGGTCAGGGTATCACTACCTTCAAAAACAAACATGAAAAACGCACAACGCCCCGGAAACAACAACAACAGCAACAACAACAACAACAACAACAACAACAACAACAACAAAATTTACCACAGTATGCAACTTGATATTGTTAATGATATTTATCAGTGACAACACATTCCTCTTGAAGACATTTTTGGCCAGCAATTTTAGCAGGTTGATGGGAGTGGATCCTAGTGGCATGCCGTTAGACCCGAAAGCCTTTACCTTTGAAAAGGTTCAACCATGGGGTGGATTGGGGTGTGGACATGGACATGGACCGGGTGTGAAGGTGAAAAAGGGTAGGTTTAGATCCAACACTGTATGGACACCAGAGTACATCAAAGGCAGAAACGGATGGACAATGTTTTTCTGGAAGAAAATCAGTTTGCTTAACTACCCAACTGTTTTTGGATATGTCTCCATTTTGCTAGCACATCAATGGAAGGATTTCACAGATTTTTTTTTAGAAGCTTGGATGACCAAGCATTCGCAGCATCAGCATTTTCATGGTTCCACCATGTTCCACCTTCATTGGGCATTGTGAATTCCCTTTAGGCTGAGATTCATTGTGTAAGCCACCTGGTCCAGGAATCAGCGCTTGGTAAGGATCGATCGCCTCCCCCGCGATTGAGTGATGATTGGGGCCGGGGAGTCCTGGAGTCGCCATGATTTTGGAAATGAAGACATGATGATGCCAAAATGGGACAGATATGAAGGGATATTAGTAGAATGATGAGATTGAGACGAGGAGGAAGAGGATGATGATGACCACTGCTGCTGCTGCTGCTGACGAGAAGAATAAGAAAAAGAAAGAAAGAAGAAGAAGAAAGAAACGAAAGAAAGAAGAAAAGAAGAAAGAAAGAAGAAAGAAAGAAAGAAGAAGAAGAAGAAGAAGAAGAAGAAGAAGAAGAAGAAGAGAAGAAGAAGAAGAAGAAGAAGAAGAAGAAGAAGAAGAAGAAGAAGAAGAAGAAGAAGAAGAAGAAGAAGAAGAAGAAGAAGGTAGAAGAAGGTAGAAGAAGAAGAAGAAGAAGAAGAAGAAGAAGAAGAAGAAGAAGAAGAAAAAAAAAAGAAAAAGAAGAAGAAGAAGAAGATGAAGATGAAGAAGAAGAAGGTGAAGAAGAAGAACAACAACAGCACCAAACAATCATGACGATAATGATAGTAACCATAACGATATCGATGAACGTATTTGTAATAATATCAGCGATGATGATGATAGTCATTTGAAATTGTGATACCAATGTTGTGTAATCATGCTGAACATAAAATGACGCAAGATTGCAATGAACCTGATAATGATAAACAATGATCGTATGTATGATAGTCGCAGTCATAGCGGTCGCAGCAATAGTAACCAGAGCAATAGGTATGCGGGCAGCATCGTCATAGTTGTACAAAAGCGGCTGTCAAAATCGAGCGACTGTTTGAGGCTTCAAAGATTTTGGAGCTGCTTTTGCTTATGATATACAAAAATTACAGTCTATAAGTGTATCCGTGTTGGCTTATTCACTGCTCTAGTAATTTGGAGATATATCCTGTCGGAATTTGGGGAAATTCGTTTGGAAAAGCAGTGCAACTGTGATCAGCTGCAAATTCCCATTAGTGAAGGATCACTGCTAGGCTTCAGAATATACAGATACACATTTTGGACATTTTACAAGAAAGGCATCTATGTGCGCCGTGTTCGTGTAAGGATTCCTTGGGAATGTCACAAACGCCCCGCCCCATTGTGATGTGTTTGTTCCCTTGAGGTTCGATTTCACGCTCTGCAGGATCAAGGTGGGTGAACACTGAGAGATTTAACAGTTAACTGAGAGGTTCCAAAGTGCTTTCATCATAGAAACACTGATTTTTTTCAGCGCATCCAATGCTAAGGCGTGGCTGGCAGGCTGTGCACACTCCAACCGGAGAACCACCGATGTGCGGTCCCTACAGATGTTGACATGAATTTTTTTGCTAAAGCTGGTGGAAGTGGAATTATTTTTAGTGCGGGGTGTGCATTCTTCATATTTATAGTCATCATCATCATCATCATCATCATCATCATCATCATCATCATCATCATCATCATCATGGTGAAGACGAGTCCTTTCGACATCTTCCGACCATCAATTACTTCCCCCTCTCGCAACTCTTGCCTAGGCCTCGCCTTCCTGTGGATTTACCCAAGATCAACGAATCAAGCAGCAGTTACCTTGGCGATTTACCCAAAACGACATGAAGCTTGTGACTCCTGGTGTTTCTGGAAAATGTCAGACGGAGTCCAGCCAGTACGGGTCAGATATCATGCATGGATACATACAGATAACCATAAGAGTGTGCCCATGGGACCACTGGCTGCCACTGGTTGCTGCTTAGTTCTGCTTGGTGTTGTCAAAGTGAAGGAAACATGTTCACTTACGGGTCGGAACATAATCTCGGTTGATCATTCATTCTTGAGGTCCTCGAAAATCCATCTCCTCGTGCTGTCCTCAATGCGTTGGTGAGATACTGTTCCATTCATTGATGATAAATCTTCTGTAGCTAACTCTTTGATGTGCGTGTGTTTACAAACCAATGGGAACATATTTCCGTCAATTTGGCGATGGCGAGATTTTGACCTACCACTCAAATCCGCAAAAAATTCAAATCCAAGTGCGATCATTGCCTAACAGGGGGGAGGTTTTTCCAACTGGCAGGTCGCAATGGATAGCCGCCTGCTACAAGATCGTGAAGCCCGTATGGTTCGGGTGCTGAGAAATATCCCGAAACATGTGCGTGAAGCCAACGTCGTTGGGTGGTTTCCTTGAAGTAATTCTGTTTCAAAAATTTTGAACCATCTCCAAAATTGAAAATATGTGCTGGAATAGATGTATAACAATGGATGCATTTAATTTAATCAAGGACTACCCAAAATTATTTTTCGCATTTGTAACTCAAAAAAATCCAACAAGAAGGTTTGTATTTCCAATCCTCAGCTTGGCAGAGACCAGGTGGAACAAAACCCACATGCATGACATGAATCCCTTCATGTCGGGTTCATGAGGCGGGATACTATGTTCCTGCGTGCCCGGAAGCCTAAGTGCCCACTGTCCATGGTGGAATAAACATGAATCAACTACCTATCGAGTCGCTTCAAGATTTCAACCACCAACAAGTAGCAACTTTTGGTTTCCTGGGAGGTGCGATAAATAACATCATCTCATCATATCACTTGAGCATTCTATATCTTCCTTTAAAGCGTAAATGACACAAAGCAACTTTACTAGATATTATATATGATATAATGATACAATGATATAATGATATAATGATATAGTGATAGAATGATATAATGATACAATGATATAATGATACAACGATATAATGATATAATGATATAATGACATAATGATATAATGATACAATGATATGATTGGCCATCTCATGACACTTGGCCCTTTTTTTCCTCGCCCCTTTTTGTAGAATCTTCCCGAAGGCCGTCTGCTTCTTCCTGCTGGTGGTGATTGTCCTTTTGTTGCGGATCTTGCAAGGCTCTAAGGAGCCCAAATTGCCTTCCATGTTTCCTGGCAACATGGGGGATGGTCCAATGGTCCACAGTTGATTTTTTACCCACAAAAAAACTAAGATGACAATGGAACATCACTAGTTTTAATAGGGGATATATCTTCAAATGGCCGTTTTTTCCATTGTCATGTTAGTGTTCGGGGGAGTATTTTGTCCGTTTGAGCCCCTCTTTGGGTGGGGGGGTACACTTTGGGGAGGCTGATTTTTGTTTCTTGGTAGGGTTGAGAATTTGGTGCCAAAAAATTTTTGCAAATGGGATGGATCTGATGGTGGATGTCAGTCACTAATCTTGCTTATAGTTGTTGGAGAGATTTTTGAAGCAACGCCAGCTGAAGGCAGAAGCAAACCCTTGCACTTTTTTGAATGGGTTCCTAAAACTGCGGAGGTGGTTGTGGCGGTAGTTGCCAGGTGTGTGTTGCATGGTACTTGTTGGGCCAAAGAGTTTTTGGGCTTTCCAAATAGCTGAGGCTGTTTCAGCAGCAAGCAGGGAAGCTCGGTATGTTGGAGTATGAGAGCAGATTGGTTAAGTTTTTCTTGGTATCTTTGCGGGTGACCCTCCGGAAGTATAACATAGCCCCTGAAAAGTTACCTTCCCAATAGCAAAGTAGACTTCCAACCACCATTTTTCAGGGGCTATGTTAAACTTCGGGGGTGTACAAACTTGGATTGAAACACTTCCGTTTTGATGTTGCCAACGGTGAAGCACTTTTTCATGAGCCTTGAGCTCTTGCGACTAGAAATGCAACTGCCGTTTAGAGCCATCAAAAGCACAGTCTAAATATAGCTGCGTTTCATTGTTTTCCATTCAGAGTTTATGCCTTGTGTTTTGGATGGTAGTGTTTTGTATGTTTTTGTGGTCAGGAAAGATGCGGATTTTCCCTGTTGCCCAACTACCCCTCAAAAACTGTTCAAGCCACTAAAGCCGAAGGCAGCGGCAAGAGCTAGTCTGGAGAACACTCTTCCGTAAAGTTTCCACTACCAACAGGTGCGTCTTCCGTGGCAGTTTGAGTTTGTTTTCAGACTTTGAGATCCTTTTTTTCTGATCCAAATTTGGAATGGTGGTGCAAGTGACCCTTTTCAAACTGAGATCTTTAGCATCATTTCACAAGATATATATATATATATATATGGGATCAGGGCGATTTCCGGGCCCCATGGAGCTGCTTCTTCAGCAACTTGTTAGGGTAAGTAAGACAAGATGAAGATGATTTAATCTAAATAAATCAATGTTGCTTCAGCCCTTACTAAAGAAACTTGAAGTATTAGTAATGATAAATCAATGAACTACTTATTGTATTAATGATGATAATGATGAAAGATGAATGGTGGTGTTAATAGATTTTTACTTGACTTTTTGTAAAAAAATCCTAAAAAATGTTTGATTAAGTGTTAACATTTAATTTGTTTAATATTAAGCGATTGAACATATTGAAAGTGTGAAACTAACAAATTGACTCTACTGAAAACATCTACGTTCAAAAATGTAAATTTTGCTAAATTGAAAGTGAAAACATGTATTCACTATTAATGTAAGTAAATACAAATTGTTATGTTAAATTATTTCACATGAGGTAAATACTAGTAATTGATTTACTTACATTGTTTCAATCTTTCTTATTATCATTGGGGCTGGTTGATTTATTAAGTTTCTTACAATTACAGCCTTATAAATCAATGTTGCTTCAGCCCTTATGATAAGAAAAAACAATGTTAATTTAAAAAACCTATTATCATTAATTGAAAACAATGTAAATAAATCATATTTCAAATTTAAAACCCATTACATTCATTATTTTCAATTATTCTTAACATTTTCCTCAATTATATATTAGTCTTTAATTTAGTAATTATCTGCAAATTCAAAAATTTGACAATTTATTTAAGAATTGCTATTAATTAAAATGAAACTACAATAAACTAATTATGAAATTTTGACCGAATTGAAACAAATGAATTTAATAGAATTAATAATGGTAATGAAAGTATAAAGAAAAACAAAAAAAATGTCAAAACACATGATAATAGAAAGACAACTGAAAGAAAAAATGATTGAAAAAGAGAATGAAGAATAAATAAAAATAAAATTAACAATTAAAAACATCCAAAAAATAATTAGGAAGAAGATACAGAAATGTGAAATAGTTTTATATAACAGTTCATTAGGGGCTGAAGCAACATGTGAATTTACTAGTGCTTATTATTACTTATACTTGTAAGTAAGTACTCATTATTTATTAAGGGCTTTAATTCCAATACAATCTCATTCCTTATTTCAAGTTTTGATTTACTTACATTGTTTTTCCATATGTTTATTTCATGGGGCTGCTTACTACCATGAAATAATGTAATGGCTTCTTTTTTGGTTTATTGATTACTGTCATTTTCTTTTATTGTTCAATTTTTGAGATTTTCAAATCATAATATTCATGTCTTATTTCCACAGTCAATTCAAATTCTTTTACCATTTTTCATTCATATTGTATTAATGATAAGAAGTTGTTTAATTAGCATTGGCTTAAAGACAAGATGAAGATAATTTAAGTTCACATGGGGTAAATTCACTATAACTTGTTAAGTAATAGCTGCTGCTTCAGCAACTTCATGTTAGAAGATACAAGAAGTTATGGTAAGAAAGACTTGTTGATAAGATGTGCCACCAGAACATGCTTATAAGCACAGGGTGTTGCTTATAAGCAAAGGTCCCTACTGTAGTTACCATAGTCGGTCAAGATGCAGCAGGAAACCATGAGAGGGTCTCTATTTCCCCTATTTCCCCTAAGGGTGAAGTGCCAAAACCATGAGAGGGTCCCTATTTCCCCTATTTCCCCTATTTTGGTGGCCAATGTCTATTCATCCTGTCAAGACATGGACCACCAAAATAGGGGAAATAGGGAAAATAGGGACCCTCTCATGGTTTTGGCACTTCACCCTTAGGGGCAATAGGGGAAATAGAGACCCTCTCATGGTTTTGGAAGAAAGCAGATATGTGTGTGGATATGTGTTGACATTCTTTGGAGATTGGTTGGTTCATGCTTCAGATGTGATGGTTGCCATGGATGAAAACATGTATGATTAAGAATGTCTTTGGTATATATGGGTACTGGGTAAATAAATGTAACTACCCTCAAACATACAAGTACAATTAATAAATGCAGTCCCATGGGGCCCGGAAACTACCCAGTACCCATATATATATATATATGTATATATATACATACATATATACATATTCTTTTTGGGACCAAGCATTTTTTGTTCGGTCAAAGCTATTTCTCTTTGATGATTTGATGACTGGCCATCGAGCCATTCTAGCCTAGATGCAAGACAGTTTGTCGGTTTCTTTTGAAGAAATGGACAGAAAAAGGGATGAACATCCATCTAACATATATATACATACATACATACATACATACATACATACATACATACATACATACATACATACATACATACATACATATTTTCCATGCTTTCAGTGTGAATAAATGTTTCCCATGTTTCCCATGTTTTCCATGATTTTTTTGGGCACTGGCTGGGTACCCCCTTCCAATTTCAATTCTTTCGGGCAATGATTCTGATCCCTTCGAACCACCGGATGTGCCACAGGTGGCAGCCAACGTGAGTGGCACGTGGGATCTTGTTTTCCGCTGTTGGTCAAAGCCCCGGGAGGGCGCTGATAGTCAAAACGGGGACCGACCATCGGAAGGAACAAGTCAACTTTAAGAGTGGAACGAGTTAAATACAATGAGCTCATGAAATTTCTCCGCAAAAAAATGGAAGGAGACACACCCTTGAATTTGGGATCTAAGCATTTCACTCAACTTTCACAGACATCTTTACATTATTTTGTAGACTTTGAAGTTATTGACGGTCACCTGAACTTTTGCTCTCGTCCCCCCGGAGTCTGGCCGATTCGCCGAGCGAACACAGCGTAAAATTTCCCGGAAGTTTAGCAGTGCAGTTGCGCAGTCCATTGTACAGAAGCGACACCACGGTGCGACCCACAGTGCAACCCGTTGCGGTATGCGACCAAAAAGGTGGCGGCGCAAAGGTGAGGATATGGTCACTACAAAGGAGCAACAAGTCGACTTGATGCAATCATTGTGATGAATGAAATACCATGAAATGTCATCCTGAAGCCACTTGGCAATATGCAAGGTCTCAAAGTGAATTTGATATCAACAACAAGAAAGCCATGGTTTACTATGTTTTTTTCTTTTGTACAATGGTTTATCCACCAACCAACAACGAGGAAACATAGTTTTCTTCATCTGGTTTTTGCACTGGTGCAATGCGTTTGGAACTTTGTACAGGACCAGGTAATGGAGTTTTTTTTTTGCCGGGGGGGGGGCAGAAGGCAGTACCATTTTAGACATATAGATAGTCCCCCTGTGCTTCTGTCGTATGGGAAAATGTGTTCTCATGATCTCTTTTGCAAACTAACATCTGGGAGAGATACTTAGACTCGACCTTCCCCAAAATAGTTACTTAATAATTAAGAATCGAACCATTCTGGATGTATATCATGTTTGTAGATTTTGTTATGTATATATATATATGATTATATATGCATTGGGGGTTGCCAAAACCCTGTAACAGTGGGTATATATTCCATTAATTTTTGCAAAAGGGACCTTTTTTAATCTTCACAATCCTCTGTCATAGTGTTCAGGCAGGGCCCAATATAAGTATCTAAACATATATATATAGATTCAGATGTACATATATATATATATATGTATGGTCAGTAAATACCATGCAAAGCTGAGATAGTTAGATCTTGTGGGGGGGCGGCCATATATATATATATATATATATCTATATCATGTATATGCTACAGTTTTACAGATCTTTGTCAGCATGTGAAATATTTTTTCCCACCAGGGTCAGAACTTGCTGGGTTGGCTGGGTTGTGGGGCCAAGGCTCTGGCTCATCATGAAAACTCTGTCGCGTGGCCCAACATGGAGGTGGGGAAAAACGTCGAAACTGTCAGATTTGATTGAAGGTGTTTGAGGCATTTCTGGTGGATGACTTGATGATGTTTGTTTTCCCGAAAGACCCAGAAAGATGGTGAACATCTGCATATTTCCAACACAAACAGATGGGTACCCATGGTACCGGTTTTGTTGTGAAATGGACAGAGGCTGGACAAAATCAGCAAATCTTTGTCAGAACAGCTATTGTAGATTTGACTGCAGCTGTAGTTACTTTTTCGATAATTTTTGGTTGGTCTGACTTTATTGAAGTGGCTCATCACTAATCGTTAAGATGATCGCAAGTCATTCATATAGAAAGCCCAGAGAGACAACTGGGTCAGGAAGTGTCTATGAATCTTTTTTCAAATGTCTTTAACAACAAAGGAATATGTAGATGTATACTGAAGTGAAGACATCATATTTGTATACTTATATCATATGTATAGATCAAACCCTCCTATCGCTTGCTTCAATTTACTTGCTGTATTACGCATGACGCATAACTTCACAAAAATCAATCAACATCATGCATTCCTATCTACGAGGGGTTTGCCTGTAACTTCCAATTCAAGATGTGCTCCTTTAGTCGGCAACCGCTGCTTCATCTCTTTTAGTCGGTGGTTCGGTGATTTGGGGCCCTTTGAAATCATCTTCCATCTCGGTTCATGGTAATTTTGTGGCGATCATGGTTGATTCTTGTGTTGTCTGCAAAAACATGTGGAACTCAACGGATTCCACTGGTGTCAGGGAGGGGACTTTGATGAATCACCAGTTTTGAGAGTTGTCTTTACATGAACATGTTGAAACACCCAAAAAATTCACCTCCTTTTGTGTCATCATAGTTTTGCGAGTTGACATTGGCATTTTTCGAATAAATGCTAGTCGTAGAGAAACTCACCTCGAATTTTGAATCCGATCAACATCAATTACTGCTCGCTTATTGTGAACAAACAGACCCGGTGGTTTCCATGCACGTCATAACTTCATCAGTGCGAGTTGATTCCAGGGTATATATGACTATATATGGGTGTTTCCGTAAATGGTGGTACCCCCAAATCATCCATTTTAATAGGGTTTTCCATTATAAACCATCCATTTTGGGGTACCCCCTATTTTTGGAAACACCCATATGACTATATACGTACAGCCTTAAGGACTTCACACCCGAGGCGTATATGAGAAAGTGTGTCAAGAAGGGATGATGATGTGTGTACGGTAAACTAGCTGAAAGGTCTGATGCCACAGACAACCTCAAACGATTCCTACCAAACAAATTCTGATTTCCAGGTACCATGAGCAATAGTTGACATTTTTTTCTCAAAAACCTGGCCTCAACACTAAAACAAAAAAGGGAAATCATGTCTTAAATCATCTTGTCACGATTGCTTCTGGATGATACACTACTATAATAAATTCCAAAGAACAATTTGAAGATGAATATCCACGTGCTATTGAACATTGACATTTGCCATCTTTCCAATTTTTAAAACTGCAAAGCCCAACCAACCCTCAACAACTTGTGCTCATTGAAATTTCAATCATCTTAGGCTGATGGATATCCATCAGTAGCAAATCCGAAATTTCCAAATTTCCCCAGGATTTTTTGGACTGCCAGGCGCTAGAAGCAACCCGCAGCTTCCTACACTCCGAGGTGTCTGAAAAGTGGGAGGGGTCGGGGCCACCCCGCCAACAGACAATCAAAAAACGATCCTGTTGATAGTGCCAGTTGCAAACGTGCAACATTCAAAGTGTGAACAATCAGATTAGAAAGATGAATACCTGATGATGAACAGGTTCTCAATCCGGTTTTTGGTATATCAAAACTATGCCCATTTGAGGTAGGGTTGCGGAGGTTAGAAACCTGTTTCGATGATCTTTGCTTCCAGCTTGTGAACTTTTGCGGAAAGGTTTCTAAATTTCCCAAATAAGAATCTGGTGATGGGTCTGAGTTTGGGGGGTTTGATGTTTGAGGGCTATCCTGGGCAGAATTTCTATGTAAATGTACACTTTTGCTGATTGATGGTTGGGTATGTTGGGTTTTGGTGGGGTGGTCATCACGAAACTATGGACATTTCCCAATGTTGGCTCCAAGGGAAAAACCCGACTCATTGCCCTGTTGACTTGGTTTCCACTGGATGCAGGAGTGTTCGCTTGATGAAGAGGAGTTGGCCAAGTGCCCCTGGTGAAGAGAAGTGGATGTTGCTTCTCGTGGTCGTCCTCATCATCATCATCATCATCATCATCATCATCATCATCATCATCATCATCATCATCATCATCATCATCATCATCGGCGCATCACCAGCAAACTCATTTTGTTTTGGCCCATGCCCCATCGTAGCTGATGTCCCTCAGGTACCCAGATGTGAATGTCTCTGAGGATGGGCACGAACATGTGGTGAAATGGTACAGCAGTGGTGAAACCGAAACCCATGGATCTTCAATTTGTTGGAATGCTTCAGATTGAATCAACAAAGAGCTTTCAGATTGAAGATGAGTTGAGCAACCCTGAGGATTGCTGACTTTCCCAACCTTTTGGAAAACATATTTCAGAATTTCTCAGACTTTCTGCTGCAAGATGGACAGGAGCTTTTCAGTCAGCTGCCTCTTTGGCTTCTACCTCAAGCAACGCATTTCCTTGGCCAAAAGGGTCAGGTGGAAGGTTATGTCAAAAGCATAGGATCTTGTTATAGTCATCAAAATTGGGTCTCGAAGATGCAGTTTCCAATTTTGGATTGGTAGTTTTTGAACATTGATTGTAGTCCTTGAGGAGCTCTTTCTTTTTGAATAAATATGTGACGTATTTTTTTTTCCTTGTTCGCCACATCTTCACGCACCAAAAAGTCACACGCACCGCAACAAAAAAACATTTAAGGCCTGGTGGCTGTCCTGCGGAACTGCGGAAATGGATGTTCCAGGTGGGCAAACCCCAGGTTGGAATCCAGGTTGAGTGGAGGCCAGTACTGAGGTTAGCCAATTTTACAGCGATTTAAGCATCAGAAGGGAGAGAAATCCCTTTGAAAGGCAAGGGAGTTGTGTTGAAGATCTATAGGTAGATATAGGGAGACACCGAAACTTATATTGATTTTCACAACTTGTTCTTTTTGGGAGCCTTTTGGATCCAACAACATAAAGAGACATGATTCTTTGGGTGGCTGTCAGAGTTTCACAGTGCTAACTACTGAGAAACACAACAAAATCCATCCCCCAAATGAATGTCAGATTCGACCCAATTTTTTTAGAGGCGCTTTTTTCAATCATTAGAGAGTGAGCAATCTTCCAATTGTTTAAATTTCAGTCAAAGGGATGGATGTCCTTTGCAAGTACCTAGAACCCAACTGACCCTTGTTAAACAGGCCTTGTTTTGCGGGGTTGACCTTCAAAAATAGAGGTCATTTGAGTTCCAGGTATGTATTATTCATCACCTTCTGATTCTATTTGGGATCCGATTGCTTCCTGCCATCCATAGATCTCCTGAAAAGATTGATTGGTTTTTCTCCAGAGGTTTCACCCCCAAAGGCCCCTCCCACCGAGTTCCAGCACTCAGGTTCTGCATTGCTTCTCAAAAGAGGTGGATCTCTTTGTTGAACGATGGTGGTTGTGCGTTTTTTTTTCTTCGCGGAGTTGCAGAAAACCATTTGTTTTATTCATACATGTGATACAGTTTGTGTTGTGTGTGTATTCACAACATTTATGACAATATATACATTCATCACATATCTATGCATATTTTATGTCATATCACATATATCACCATGTAGAATATATGTGACAAATAAGAGTGGATATATATGCAGTCGTCCAACCCGTGGATTCACGATTCACTGCGTCCAGGGGGAAGTTTGCTTGCCACCCAAACCAGGAGGCCAGGGTTTGCTAAAACCCCCTCCCCCCCCGTTTGCCGTTGGGTGAAGATCCCTTAAAAATTTGCCAAGTTGGATGGATTTGGCACTTTTTTTTGCCATGTGACTTGAACTGTGATCATTGGGATAACGATGTATATGATGTATAGATATTCATGATATTCTTGGATAGTGCATGTATTGTATGTAGACGTCAAGGCATCTCTAAATCTTTCAAGCCCTCTGTAAAGCAAACTCTTTGTTTGTACAAGTGAGTTTCTCTGCAATATCTGGCTTTTGTTCCCTTCGCACTTTGATGTCAGGCCAAGATGGAAAAGATGAAACTTCACGCAGCATCACGGCAAGAAGGCCATCAATAACACGGTGGGTCGTTCCCATGGTCAATGTACCGTGGTTCCCCAACAAAATGCCTCGTCCCCAAAGTTCCTTGGGACGGATGGCACTGATGGATAGTACCTCTGGCCAGGATTCTGGGATACTTTGGCCTAGCAACGTCTCCAACAAAAGCCTTCAGTCAATTCTGCAGGCGCAGCATGTGGGACTTGGTATGAGTTTTGGTGTGTTTTTTTGGTGTCTTAAAAATTAGATGCAAACGCGGAATGGTTGGACAGTTGGACATGTTGTAATTTTGAATTCTCAAGGAAACCATGGAGTTTGTGAGTAACTTTTGCTTTTTTCCAATTATTTCCTTTGGAGACAACGATGTCGCGGCAGTTGACTTCACCCCTTCCTCCATCCGTTTTGAAAAACCTGGGCGAAAGGTTGTATTTACCTTCAAACCTCTTTGCTGCAGAAGAAGATCCACCTCCACAGGTGTTGGTGAAGGCCAGTTGTTTGGATTTTCAAAATTCCGCAACTCATTTGGCCATCATTTTGAAGCCCAACAAAGACGTTTGTGGTGGCTCTTTTCCGGATACTTTGAGGCAAAGTCCCTTGCAACATATTTGCTACCACGATGGAACGTCCTTTTTGTGATGGCATTTCATCGGATATGTAGGCTCTGTGAACGAAACAACATAAACAATTTTTAACTTCCTATCATATCCCAACAGCAACCGTGCTGCTAGGAATTCCATAGGTTTCCAACTGGTCGTTTCGTTGCAGCTGGCCGTTGCTGACAGGATCTCTGGACCATCCTGTACAGTCAAAAAACGCGCCCCGCGGCAATGATGGTAGATGCACCCAGTTGAGCACTTCAAGATGGTAGACTTGAGTGTTACTTGGGGGATTCATGCCCTCTTGTGTTTCCACTGAGCAAGCCTCAAGTGTACTCTTGCCAGGCTAAAGCATTGCATGACTGCAGAGCAACCTCTATCAAATACTGCTAATGTTGGGTTGGTTTGGAATAGACCTGCAGGAAGCTATTCATATGCCATCATCACATCAGCCCTAACAAGTGCATGGAAAGGTCATCCTTGAATTTCCTACACACTGAAGTCTCTCCCCTCGCAACAAAAAAAAATCTGGTTGTTAAATCTGCCCAAACTCATAGGGTTTTACCTACCTACCTGTTATGCAGCTCTAAATGCGAGGGCAAAACCTGGCCCATCATTCCAATCTAGAAGCTCTCCTATTTGATGCGTTCCCCGGGTTCATAGTTCCAAAAATTGCCTGGTTTCTATTTGAGAATCTCAAGCAACGACTGAGGCGCCTGAATTTCCCGACTTAGCCACCTTTTGTACCAACCTTCTTGAGGAAGTGATCGGGATGGGGTTGGGCCACGAAATGGGGGGGAACCACTTACAGCTTGGGGATGTATGCCATAGGGTCATGTGATTATCCTCGATTTTTTTGTTGCGCAAAAAATGGTGTCAAAAGAAAACAGTTCTGGAAAATTTCGGGTGTTTATAAGTTTTTTCTTTTTGCAAAAAAAGATCTGATGTTTTTTTCTGGCATTTTTGGGAATAGATATATTGTGTTTCATATTGTGTTTCTACCTGCCCTTTTGTTGGCACCAGATCTCATCCCCCCCATCGAAGACGCAGGGCAAAGTTCCAGAAGCGGTACCTAAAGCAAAGGCCAAGGCCAAGGCGCAACAAACGGTGCCAGGATTTCTGGTGTTTCTATAGGAATGACCAACCACAATGGAAGGGGTTATGAGAATTGTCTCATTCTTTATGAGTCTTATCAACCAGTTTTTGGCGAAAATATGAAGATGATTGAAGTGTGTTTAGAGCATTTGTTCTTAACAAGACTATTAGGCGCACATGATGCTTTGAGATTGTAGGATTGTATTGTGGAGATTTACCCTCTAGCCTCATGTAGAGCCTGCACTGGGGTCATTCACTGACCGTGGTACCCCGCTTTACTGGACAACCTTCATGTGGATTCTACTTTCTCGGTAGTCAAACGCGCATAAGCATGTACATGTACACATACATATACTGTTATACTATATATTGTCTTTCTTGGTTATATTCTATTTTTGTTATCCTTCTTATCATTCCTACTATCATTGTTATTGTTATTGTCAATTATGCGTATACATTTACAATCATTTTCTTAGTTTATTTTTCACTGTGTGACATATTATGATGTTATCAATATTAGTACTACTGATATAATGATTTTCATCACGGCCTCCACCATAATCATCATCATCATCATCATCATCATCATCATCATCATCACCATCATCATCATCATCATCCTCCTTATCATCATCATATTATTATTTAATGTATCGGCCTAGCTGCCGGCATATAAGCATCTCACTATATTCATCTTAATGTTTCTCAGAAGATGGCGATACTGATACTATATCAATACGTTTTTGCTCCTTTTCACTGGCTAACTAGAGGGTTCACATACCAAACACTGCTGCAACTAGGTGAATGCAATACAATACATGTATATTTATTATATATGTACATTGGTTTGGTGAAAGGCAAGCATGTCTAGATATGTATGATTATACACATATATCCTTTGTCTTCACAGCGTCACCAACGCTCAAATCGCAGAAACGGGGTCACTTGGGTTGTTGCCAGGGCAAAGCCAAACCTGAAGTTGAGGCCAACGATGGGACTATTGGAAGGGCAGTTTCAGGTCACAAAGATATGACCACCCGGAGTCATCCATTCATAGGAACAGTGACCAATTGACGCCTGGTTGTTTGCTGGATATAAGGGATACTGTAATACTATGCAGTAATATTGGGATTAGAATAAATCCATTCAAACAAGAGGTCATGAACTATTTCCTAGATATCCCATTGGGGTGTACATTGTTAGGGCTCCATTGTATTTCACTGTAGGTGCCACATAAAGAACCAGGTTGTGATTTTTGGTGGCGCTGGTAGGAAGAAACAGAAGTACCTCCAGTACCAGAAGAGGCCACAGTGGTAAGCTACCTCAGTTTGTGACGTTTGGTGAGTTTTCTTGTCAAACGAGTCTTCATGGTGAAAACGAATGAACGTTGGAGTGCCTGTGTATCCTGACTTCTTCGAAATATCGCTAGCAGGCATCATTTTCTCAAAGATCATCATTTTCTCCATTTGAGTTTATGTATTGAATCCCGTCTTTTTTGTTGTTTCAGGATGTTTTTGCAACAGAGTTTCTCGCTTGAGCAACGCGAAGCAACGCCGTTGGTGAACTACAAGACACCATTCGGGACCATGGATCCGAGCCTGAGGCCTTTTCGGAACAGGTGCTTCTGTCTCGGCAGACGGTGGGGGTGCCCGGTGGGATCCCACGTGTTTTGTTTGGGAAAAAAACCGGGGGGTTGGAGGACGGGGTGGGGGGGGTTGGAGGAAGAGGTCCATGTCACTGAAGGGAAATGTTGGCCACCTTTTACAACACTGAGGAGCTGGAAATTCCTATTTTTTAAAAGTAATAAGATGTAATTTTGACCCATCTCGAACTTTGGAAAAAATCCCTGCCGGCAGGTCTAAGGCTTTTTTCAGATGAGCAGGGATCAAAACCCGTGTGAATTTTCATGACTATATATGGATTACAACAAACCATTGCAAGGATCCTTACTAGCCACCGGAAGAATAAGATGTGACTATGCCGCTATGAGTTATGAATGCTGCTCAACTGTCAGCTGAGACACAACCAGGGTGGAAGCTGAATCAACATTCGACGGGTGTTCCATACTATTTTCATCCTTGTGAAAGTTACATCTATGTATTTCCACCAGTTTTTGGACAGCTTGAAAGTCCAGTCCTTTTTTTTCAAAAAAGAGTTTGCTGTAAATGATGGGAACCTCGTCCCAGTCTGTTGGTTTTCAGATGTCGACTTTGGGCCATCTTGTGTCAAGGTTTTGAAAGCTTTGGTAAGCCATGGTGGCTTGTTATGTCGGAGAAGAGGTCTCGAGACGCTCTTCCCAAAAACAGGCGCCATGTTTGGAGTGATGTTGGATCTTTTGATGGACCATACTAGTTCTTCAAATTGTGTTTTATTCGACGTGCATATTTTTCAAGTGGGTGGTTCAACCGGCACCTAGTGATTGTGTAATATATCATGAGATGCCAAGATTTCATGGACTTCATCTTCATCCCGTCTTCCGAAGGCTCTGTCTTTCCACTGAAGACCTCAGCCGAGGCACTACAAAAACAGGGGATGGGAGTGATTTTTTTGTGTTGGAGAAATCTTCAGATGTTTATTTGGTAAATTTCTGACTCCAAAATCATGAAAATCATGAGATGCAACATACACATACACACATTTACCATCAGATTTATTCAGATTACAGTGATATTTCGATCTTTTCACGTTCTGTAAGGTCAGAATTACCACCACAAAGGCTAAAGGTTCTGGTTTGAGAGTCGATGTCACATGCCACAATCCTTGTGGACATTGAGAAGATGAAACTCAGCTCATTGCGTTTTCCACTTTTCATTCACTGTTTTTTTCCTCTGGTTAAAATCAACTGTTCATTGGCTGCCAACCCGGCAGCCCAACGAATGGATATTTGTTTGTTCAGAATTTGGATTCCAAGTCAAGACGTTTCAAACAAACATTTCACCATGAGTTTTCTTAGGGAAACTCACCCTCCTCAGAGCTCTGAAAAAAGGCAAATGATATATAAACTAAACCAAATTTAACTATTTTATATGTGGAAGTTATAATGGGAAAATCGCCAAAAATACACTCCCTGAAACTAACATAGCACCTGAAAATGGTGGTTTCCAATAGGAATCTCCTTTTTTGCAGGGGTCTATTTTCAGGGGCGAAAAATGTTAGTTTCAGGGAGGGTAATTGATGTCAATCCATGGTGCCCTTGTGCATCAGCCCTGGCAAATGCAACCTCCTGGAGGTGGACGCGTTGAGAGAGTTACAATCCTTGGTACCTGAACCTCCAGCGGAGGAGGGGGAAGAACCATACCAGTGGGGCTGGTGGACATGGCCCCTCCCTGAAACGAACAGCAGTTCGCCCCTGAAAATCAATGGTTGGAAGCTGAAAGTCTCCAAAACACCTTGAAACAGATTTCTGCAGAAAAAGTTCACATGGGAAGCTTGGAAATTGGAGCTCACGAAGATGAAGCCAAAGTACACACTTGTTGTGTATATGATACAGAGTATGTATATATATATATACATATACATATATATATATATACATACAATTTATCATTCTATAATATATTTTATATACTTAACTTACATATTTATGTATCAACCTGAATTTGGGTGCAGGATCAACCTCACAATTTCCGGATCATTTTTGACCATCTTGATCTTTCAGATTTCGGCCAGTTGGATCCATTGGATCCAGTTGGCATTTCTTGAGTTAATGGGTTTCCATGTGAGGAAGAAGCTCCGGAGGAAGGAGGATCCTAACGTCATTGGTGGGACCATCGGACCGATAGATGAAGCAACTTACTGTCTCACCAGCAGAGACACTCTGCTGAAAATGCATGTTTCTTCAAGAGCACACATGAAGCAGAAGCAGCTTGCATCATGATGGCATAAGAATACAAGATTGATAGCCAAAACGAAGTTTACCACTTTAATGGTACTTACCAACATGCAGCCAAGGCAGAGCTTTAGCCAAGATTCATCAATCTAAGAGCGCTTCACAGAGTTGATCAACTGGTATTGCAAATGGAATTTGACAAACATAGTCTAGTATATATAATTATAGGAGTTTTCACCATTGAATCATGATTTACTTCGCACTTTAAGTCATCATTGGATAAATCCATCGCTTCGACGGGACAGTTGAGCCGCCAAATGTTGCGATCCTCTCTGCACAGTCGAGGAACACGAGAAAAGGTTGCAAGCGACTATTGTATGACGGAAGTTCACTGTGGAAGTAGTGTGGATATTGAGACGTATTCTGATATTATCCTATTCTAGAAAAATCGATGATATATAAACACTCATGATGGACATATCATGTATGACATGAAAGACCTATGAAGTGAAGACTCATTGAAGTAGACTATGCTTTCAAGATTCCTGTCTCTTATGTGGGGTTCTGGAAGACGATTGTTATTCGTTTGTCTCAGAATTGGAGTGTTTCGTAAGACGATAAGAGCAATCTTTTGATGTGTATTTGGGTCGGATGCATTAGAACGAATAAGCAGGGTTGGCACAAATGCTTGGTGCCAAAAGTTTCAACATGGTTCAATTTGATGTAAGATCTGTTTTTTTTTATAGCATCATCCTTTGTGTATCACCTGCTTGTTCCAAACGCTGCCGTTTTTTACCCTGGGGACAACTGGGGGGGGAATCTCCCCTGCTTTGGCGCGGCGGCCAATGGCGACCTTGAGCGAGGAACAGGTGGCAGAGATCAAGGAGGCTCCCAAGCCCAGGGTCAACTCGACTTACCCTCCAAGGAATCCTAACCTTCCCCTCCAGGGGATTTCGATCACATATGACCCACCCCACCCTTGGGAAAAAAACGGAAAATCATGGAATAATCAAAATGTGCAATGTGCCGGGCTGGGGATTGGCGATATGTTAGTTCCCAGGAGACCGAGGACGTCTTCGAGTCGAAGCCGGATTTTTTGTTAAGGCCATCCAAATGGAAAGCCACGTGAATCTGAAAGAATTCTTTCGAAACGAGTGGATGTTGAGATGCATCATTGATGTGTCTATGTTTTTTTTTGGAACACTTATGGTAGGCTGATAGATGAAAACACATTTGTCTTGCCATGGAACTGTGTGTAACCTGGTGAAAGGCGGAAAATGGTCCTGGTGCTCCATGATTCCATGAGATGCGTTCCGGATTGGTAGCAGGAGACCCAGTTGTGGCTGCAAATTGGGGGTATATTTTGCAAAAATTGTAAAATCGAACCTCATGTAACTAAGGCCTAAACAAGTTGAACTGGGACAACGTCTACTGCATTGTTTCACTTTGTTGTTATGATAATTGGTAACATACTTCATTCCTTCCTGTATTGTCCAAACTTTTCTGTTCAAGACAATGTGGTGTGTTGTGAATGCTTCAACAATGGAAAAATATGATGAAAACATGCTACACCTTCAGAGCCACCGGTTTCAGCACAAAATTTTCCACGTCAGAGCTACGGAATTTGAGGTAAACAGATAAGGAAATGATAAGGACAACTATTCAATGCTTTGGAGGATATTAAGTATCCCAGAGCACACCGCAAACAAATGTGAAGGCCATATGTTGGGAGCTGTAGCTGGGCTGATAGCTAACAACGAATTTACACCTTCAAAAGAATCAAGCCCAAAAATTCACAAATTCAGATGTTTTTTCCAGCTTCTCAAACCATTTGTTTTCATGCAAGATGGATTTCTGGAGCAATTTCCGAAGTCCAATTCTCGACTCATGGTGATCCAGCTAAAATGCCGTGGAAGCAAGTGCATACTGTATACCGGTGGACCTTTGCCAACTATCCTGTACTTGGTTTCCTTCTGGCCTCCCAAACTGGCCTGAGGCAAATGCTTGAAACTTGACGTCAAGGAGTACTCCGTGAAGGACATTCAAACAACAGTTCCATCTCGCGTTTTTGGAAGGTGAATCTATTATGTGCTTCGTGCGAGTTCAGAGCATGACAGGTGTGGCTGTCAACTTGTCAACGCCAGGATCATGGAGGCTTCAGCCCTTGGCCAGGATCCTGGTTACGACGACAATGTCTCTCAAAGTTCTCGCACATTTTCGAGTGAAAGGCCATTGTTTGAAAGAACTTGCAACTCGTGAGCAAATTTGTTCAAACTATTTGATCAGGTTGTGAAGAGATGCTAATGCTTCCGTCCCATCCCCCAGCACAGAAGTAGCAGGACCCACCCGCACGGAAGTGACATTTATCATTGGGCTTGTGGTCTTCCAACTTCAAAGGAACAGTTAAACAGTGTTAAACAAACCTCAAAATGCGTGTAGAAACCAGGTCTGAAGGCATCGAAAAAGACAGTTTCAACAATCAATGAAAACACTTGCTTTGGTAGGGCCACTGATCTTCACCGTTGGTTGAATGGAGTCGCCAGCGCAGCGTAAAGTTGATAGCACCCTTTCCCGTGTTGGTTGGGTTTTTCCATTGCCAAGTCGACCTACTCAAGTGCATTTCCTTTGATGATGGTTGGTGGATTCAAAGACATATTAGAGTTTATTGACTTTCCATCATCCCCTTGTAAGATGGATCGCTTCGGTTGGTCTTGAGATAGTTTTTGCGGTGGCTCAAGCACCAAGCAACATTGGCATTACTGGCTCATTGTTGACCGCAATATCTACGTTTCTGATAAAAGTGACTATCAGAGATCACTGAAATAGTGGCAACTCAGGATACGGATTGATATCATTACATATCATTACTACCATCACCACAAGCTGTTGTTATCCTCATCATTACCCATCATACCGATACCGTAATCATTCATTACCTTCATCAACACGCCATTGTTCTTGTGCTTCTCCTGAAGCCTGAGTCATTGTCACCATGATCAAACGGTGATTTAACTGACATGAAAATCCCGCTGGGTCCACCAGGAGCCAGCTGCAAGGTGGAGGCGGTCACCGGAGGGTTGAAGCAAAAAACACACATTTGTTATTTGAGAGCTGGGGGTGGAGATGAAGATATGCTAAAATTATACAAAACTCCAAAATGAGGTCGAGTCGACCACTCAACTTTGGCATAGGCTACATTTGTCGGTTAAGCCGTCGATCACGTTTTCGACCAGTTGGCTCGAAGCCAACTCGATCGGTGGGTGAGTTCACGGCGGTTCACGGCCATGGCGGGAACCTCCATGGCCAGGGTGGATTTGGATCTTTGGAAGGTGACTGATTTGGTGGTTACTGTTGATGGCTGAAATCCGGCTAACCACCAAGGACCTAAGGATGATGATTAAAACCCATTATTTATAGGGGCCCTTAACCATCCCAGGTGGTTGTTTGGGATTTTGTCCATTAACAGTAGTAATTTAGTAATCTTTGATCTTTCCTCATTAGATTAGGAATGATTTGCTTCGGTTTGGTCGATCTGATTTGGACCTCCAAAATGATTTTGAGCCATGTATTGATGTATTCAGACTGATGATCGCAATACCAACTTGACAAACCTATTAGGTGATGATCAACGGCAACTGCTTTCGGAGGATGGTGGACACCACCTTATCTGCCCCGGCTGTCCTGGTGGTGGGGCCCATGGGTGCAGGAAAGAGCACTTTCATTGCGATTCAGACTGGTGCGAAATATGAAGCTGTGAGGGAAGAGGCGTTGGTTCCAACGGTTGGAGCTGCACAACTGTTGAGCTGAAATCAACCCGATTCTGAGGTTTTTTTTCTGTCACATGAATGAATTACTCGTATTATATGGATGTGGATCAAAGCTAGTAGAGCAGTTGGATACATGGCTTGATCACCACGATTACGGCCTCAACAGCACCAAAGCAACACTTATCCTGTTTATCTGAACATAAAGAAAACATCCAGTGAGACTCAGCAAGCAAAAATCACCAGAAACCCCAGACCAAAAGTTATCAACAATAAGGCTAATCTACTTAAACACAACATTAGAAAAACATGGCAACCAAACGTCGGTTTTATTCCTTTTACTGTTTTTCGGTACCACGGTTGCCTGCCAGATCACAGACGTCCCGAAGCTTTCGCCGTTGTTGTATCGCTGATAGATAAATTATCTATAAATCGCTCTATTTGATGCTGATCATGATAAATCGCACTGGATTCTTGGGATTTTTTCCCAGTTTCAGCAGCAGTGCCACAGGTGGATGGAATCTTGAAGAAGGTCTACAAGTGCGTGCAAGCAGACAACCGAAGGCCTCAAACTTCGGATGGTTATACTTCGAAGACCCTGAACATTGGCTTGTATGTAGCAGAAGAGAGGTATGGTGGCTACACTTACCTTGACACAGCAGGCATGAATGAAGATCGCACTGATGATCATCGTGCGTGGACCCAGTGGAGTTTGGCGACCACCTTCTCCCTTTTGCCCAAGATCAAATCTGCTTCCTAGTTGCAAATCAATTTACTGTAGAAGTCTAAAAACTTGAACAGCTACCGGGTACCATCTAACACTTTTTGGTTAAGATAGCAAAGGACCATTTGCAGATGACTTGCTGAGTTTTCAACTGCTTTTCCATTGAGTCGACCTTTTCCTTTGACTCCGAGGTGGTTTTGATGATGGACTTTCAAACTTTGGTGTCTCAACGTGGCCATGGCGTCCGTGCAATGGCGAAATCATTGGTTCCTATCACAGGGAGTGGACAAGCCTCCAAACACTTCTATGACTCCATGATCTTCCTTTTCACCAATGCATATGATGCGTTTGGGAAAGTGGAAGTAGAGAGGATTATCAAGATCGCAAAGGCCCAGTTTGAAGAGCAGAAAAAACAGTTCAGTCAACGTTACCGAAGTGTTAATCCTCAGGCCATTACTGACGATCCAGAATTCGCTGAAAACAATGCCCTCATCAACTTCTTGGAGACGCTCTCAGAAGCCACCGGTCGAGTGTACGTGTGCTTCCCAGACACACCACAAGAGTCAGACAGTCAGCGCTTGGCCGTGCAGAAGATGATTCACAAGTCCAAAGGAATCAGCAAAAAGATGCTGCAGGAGATTGCGACCACACGACCAACAGGTAATTTGCAGGTGATTTTCCAGTTGTTCCAAAGACACAATTTCCACATTTGGGTATTTCCAAAAATAGGGAAACACCCCAAAAATGGATGGTTTATAATGGAAAACACTATTAAAATGGATGATTTGGGGGTACCCCTATTTTCAGAAACACCCATTTATGGACATTTTAAAGAATTCCTATCTCCCCACTCCTCACTTGCTGAAATTCGAACTGTATACGTGCTACAATAAGTGAAAACAATATGTGCCATTGGGACTGTTTGAGGGTCGCCACGAAAATGAAATGTGGCAAAAATCGTTCTAGCTTCATGAGTCATGAGTCCCAAATAACTCAAGTGACCACAAGTTCCCATGGTGCCTGATGTGAACTGCTTGGAGGTTCTACAAATCTTTGCAAAGCTGCTCACAGAGCCAGACAGCCGGCTGGGCGATAAGAGCTATACTGAGATCTTGCGTGAGAGAGCAGACCACCTGCAGAAACTTGTGCAATTCAAAACAGAGCACGACGACACGTTGCAGGCATGGCTTGCATGGCGGAACCATGTTTTCCCAGAGAAACATCTCATGTTCTGAACATATAGTAAACTGTGTCTCATGGACAGGTGATGTCCATGATTCATAGTGCATACTACCAGTAGTACCGCACAAGGTGGTGCCTTAAGTTTAAAGAAAAGGAAACGGGTCACGGATGGCAGAGCAAAACACTGATGGATCGAACTGTCAAGCTGTCAAACTGACTAAGTGACTAACTTTCAAAGTGATAAATTGACTAATTGACTCGCTGACTATCTGACTAACTGACGAACTGGCTAACTGACTAGCTGACTACTTGACTAACTGACGAACTGACTAACAGCCTAACTGACTAACTGACCAGCTGACTAACGGACCAGCTGACTAACTGACTAATGGACCGCTCTTCTACTCTTGTCGGAAGTTGACTTCTAAACTTCCTCTGATTATGTGAAAAAATCGTTTGCTTCAATCACGGTGAACCAGAGGTTTCAAGCACGCTGTCAGGCCATTGCCAGCGACTGGCAGTCCGTTCAACGGGAGGTGCTTTCTGTCCGCCGCAGAGAGAAGGATGATCTCTTTCAGCAGAAGACCACTGCGCAGAGAAGTATCGACCGACTGAGAAGTTCTCAGTCTCCCACAGTGATTGCTACTGAAGAGGTGAAAAAATCATACCCAACCTCTGGCTGGTGGGTTCTATGCATCTTTGGTGGAGGTTGGGGATGGGGAAAGCATTCTGCGCGCGAGAGCCTCAACTACAGTGGCGAATGGTTCTCCAAGTATGAAATCACGGGTGGAGATTACACGAAAGAAATTCAAGCAGATGATCCATCTCGGGGTATGCTTACAGTTGACTTCACATCAACTCCGGGAGTAAACTTGAATGTCACAGTGAGATTCTACCGCCCAGAGAAAGACACTGAAGAGACCAAACAACAGGTTGCATCCTTGGAACGGCAGGTAGAGGATTTGACATCAAAGATCGAGGCTCTTCAGACAAAGGTGTGGACTCTCAACAATGCTGATTCCAAAGAAAGATTAACAGAATTGATTCTGACAGACAAGAAAGCTTTGGAGCAAGCCCATAAACAGTTGGTGGACCTGCTTGATGAGCCAGCCACACGACCAACTGAAGACTTTCCGAGAGCTCCTTCACATTGGAGTTTTATCACCAATCTCCAGGGGGTCTTATCTGTGCTGGTGCAAAATCACATGCTTCCATCAGACTTGGCTCCCAGCACTCGTGAGCCCATCGAAGGTTTTGTGGAGGCATGGGATCAAGTGCAGAAGCACAAGAAGGAGCTGGCAAGAGATCAACATAACATGATGGATGTGAAGGAAAATCAGCTTTCGGCACATCAAACAGAGGATGCTCCACCGGTGAGACCCAGTTTTCGGGCCATGGCTCGTGCTTCCTTAGAGACCTTCTGCCCAAGATCAATGGTCAGTGAGGCGCCAGATGTGAAATTGAGAACATAAGGGTACAACATGTACCACCTGGGACTTGTTCAGTTTGTTTTCTCTCCAAAAAGACCATGAAGTACTAAAAAACGGTTTCGACTGATAACCCATGCAATGTGATCCCAAGAAGACTACAGTCTTAGATTTTGGCAATGTAGTTCATGATTTCAATACCTACCATGATTTTGCCTTTTTTCCCCTGTGTATGCAGCAATGAAACTCTGCTTCAGGCTTTCCTTTTCTTGGAATTGCTCTTGCGTCAACCCGTCGCTTTGGGGCTTGCAATCTTCACCTATGCCATTCTGTTGAAAGTGTGGCCTTCCGAGAACCTGCAGGGCGTCTTTGGCAACATCCTCTTGGCCCTATCGGTCTACATCTTGGCTTACCAAATGTGCACCGTTGGAGTACACAAAGCCGCCCTGACTGCTGACAGTGTCGGCCATCAGGTGGACAGTTGGAAGGGATTGTTGGAACGACTCATGAAAGATGCTGGAGCCGCCACTGGTGATATCACCCAGAGCCTAGGAGACCGACTGGTCACTGCTGTTAGCAATCTGCAAGGTTTGGTGAGAGTTTTCTAGTGCCTGCTGTGCCAAGACTCAGCAAAGCTTTGGATGGCCTGTGCAGCTGCTTTCCACTTGGCTGTGTTTTTTGTTGGGTTCTTGCGGGTATATAAACCCCTTCAACGGAGTCCTTTTAGCGCACAAGTGCTATAGAACTTCGAGGTGGGGATGTCTCCACACAACTTTGAATCTTGAGGAAAAGCAGAGAAGAGACGTGGAGACGTGACTAGACTTGACAGCATTTACACCATTTTACACCATGATTTGTGCGTTGAGACAAACCCAGCGGGATTCTGCAGGAATCCCAAAGCTTCGACTTAGATCCCTTGAGCGTTTCAACAGGTCGCATTGGACGACTTTCGGCAACGCTGGAGACAAATAAATCGGGTGCATTTATCCGCTTGCTTCAGCGCAAGTACAATCTTGAAGTTGCTGTCAAAGCATATATTTTTTTTTGCAAAATGAAGCCATCCAATTGTCATCTCTCCAACTCCAAAGGGGTCATCGATATCGTTACTTCAACTCAGGTGGTCGACATCGAGCCTGGGCTAACAATGTTGCTTCCTGAGTTCGAATGGTGGGATTTCGCAGGTGTTGGCAGTTTGGAGAAAACCACATTTGTCTGAGATATCCAGTAAAAGTATGATGTGATAGCATTGTGTCTTTATATACTTGTGAGAGGTGGGGGCCTGAGCAATATTTATGTATCAACCTGAATTTGGGTGCAGATCATTTTTGGTCATCTTGATCTTTCAGATTTCGGCCAGTTGGATCCATTGGATCCAGTTGGCATTTCTTGAGTTAATGGGTTTCCGTGTGAGGAAGAAGCTCCGGAGGAAGGAGGATCCTGACGTCATTGGTGGGACCATGGGACCGATAGATGAAGCAACTTGCTGTCTCACCAGCAGAGACACTCTGCTGAAAATGCATGTTTCTTCAAGAGCACATGAAGCAGAAGCAGCTAGCATCATGATGGCATGAGAATACAAGATTGATAGCCAAAATGAAGTTTACCACTTTAAAGGTACTTACCACCATGCAGCCAAGGCAGAGCTTTAGCCAAGATTCATCAATCTAAGAGTGCTTCACATAATTGATCAACCAGTACTGCAAATTGAATTTTTGCAAACATAGTATATGATATTTTTCTTTTTAAATCGTTGTATCATGATTTACTTCTCACTTCAAGTCATAGTCGAGAAATCCGTTCATTGGATCATGTTTGCAAACTTTCCATCACTTCGACGGGACAGTTGAGCCGCCAAATGTTGCGATCCTCTCTGCACAGTCGAGGAACACCAAAAAAAAGGTTGCAAGCGACTATTGTATGACGGAAGTTCACTGTGGAAGTAGTACGGATATTGGGACGTATTCTGATATTATCCTAGAAGAATAGATGATAAATAAATACTCATGATGGACATATCATGTATGACATGAAAGACCTATGAAGTGAAGACTCATTGAAGTAGACTATGCTTTCAAGATTCCTGTCTCTTATGTGGGGTTCTGGAAGACGATTGTTATTCGTTTCGTAAGACGATAGCAATCTTTGAGCCAACGGCCAGGATGGGTTGTGATGTGCATTTGAGTTGGATGGGTTTTGAACGAACAGTGGGGTTGGCACAAATGCTTGGTGCCAAAAGTTTCAACATGGTTCAATTTGATGTAAGATCTGTTTTTTTTAAAATAGAATCATCCTTTGTGTATCAGCCGCTTGTTCCGAATGCTGCCGTTTTTACCCTAGGGACAACGGGGGAAGGAACCTCCCCTGCTTTGGCGCGGCGGCCAATGGCGACCTTGAGCGAGGAACAGGTGGCAGAGATCAAGGAGGCTCCCAAGCCCAGGGCCAACTCGACTTACCCTCCAAGGAACGAGTTGAGGTTGGTAGTTTATCTATTATTTACACTCCGGTAATCTAACATAGCAATGGAAAATCGGGGATTTTTGTTTACCGGAGGGTACAAGGTTTTATACATCCCAGGTGGTTGGGAATGGGATTTCTGAACCAGCAACCAGTATTTCACCACCTTGGTTTAAATGGAACATCGATGCGACTCATGTGCTGTGCCGGCGATTGTCGATATGTTAGGTCTGAGGAAAATAGTCACACTTGTAATTTTTCTCTATTGTTCTTTTTTTTTTTTCGGAAATCTCCCCAGTTCTTTTTTCCAAAAAAAACGCAGGTAACGGTCTTCCAGGCCAAATTATATACCCAACTTCCCCTATATCAATCCACCCACCCACCGATACCCACCGTAGCGTGGGTGGCCTCTGCCTCGTGGGGGGGAACGGTGGGTGACAGGCCTTTGAGCTTTTCGCCGGCTTTGGAGGCAGCGGCGCCACCTTGGAGGCCAAAAAGTTGCCGACGCTCTTGCATTCTTTGGGAATGGCCATCTCCGATGAGGACGTCGTCGAGTCGAGCCGTTAAAGGGACCTTTGACTTGACTTGACTAGACCCGGGGATTTGTTTGAAAGGCATCCTAAATGGAAAACCAACTGAATATTGAAACGAGTGGGATGTTGAGATGCATCATTGATGTGTCCATGTTTTTTTTGTTGGAACACTTGGTGTGGGCTTGTAGATGAAAATACATTTGTCTTGAGACAATTATTTTGGTGTTCTGGGATGTATTCGTGCAACGATTGCAGTACTCTGACATGGTCATTTGGCTCATCATGTATATAAATTTTAGATAATTTTAGTATAAATATCCATCATTTTCAATCAATGATCTTGGATTCCTTGGATCCTATGACCTCTACACCTTACTTCTTCCCCAAAATCTCCTTGGAAAAAAAACATGTCATGTTCCAATCCTATTCCGATCCCGACCGCTCCCTGCATCTGCCATGATTCACCAGGAGCTGGAGAAGACAAGAGGTGAAGTGGTGAAGCTCGGCGGGGTATCATGGGGGTAGTTATCCACATATCCATGCTTGCATTGGGTGGTACATGAGATGTGTGTAAATATATACTATAATGATCATATGTGTAGAAAATGTCGGGATACATACTATGTGTATACAGTGTACATTAGTATATACTGTACCTATTCTTTACCAGTACCTACTTCGGGAGAATGAGAATGAAATTCAATGGGGTCAACATTCCATACAAGAAATGTGCTGTGTTTCACAACTGCCTTTCACACCTAAGCCTGGAGCCTAAGGAAAGAGAATGTGGTGAGGTTGGAAGATTTGTTGCCTTTTATTGAGCGTAAAATTCAAGAAGATGCTGCTCAACAAGAAGATGAACTTCGAGAGGCTGGGATTCTTTTTTTTTTAAATGATTTTTGGGTTGGGAAAAAAAACAGCACTGGTTGTCCATTTACGGGTGGCCAGTATCTTGAAATCCTTCAAGGTGATTCGGTTGAATAGGTGACCCAACGGACCCAAGTCGTTTCGGACAGCAAAATTCGCCTTGAGGCGTTTCGGACGTTGGATAAAGATGCCACTGGCTTTGTGAACATGGCTGAACCTTGATATTCCATCTGCTCGGGGGATTTTTGGAGGTGGAATAGTAGGGAACAAGAGGTGGACTCATGAAGAAACACCAATTGTTGGAGGAGTTCTTTTCTTCTTTTTTGGAGGGAGTTAAACTGCTTCAGTTTGGAGGGGAGTTAAACTGCTTCAGTCTGGAGAAGCAACTCATGCAGCTACAGATGATTTTTGAAATCATGTAGAAACCATTGCGACTGCTGCATTGTCACCTTGGAAACCTTCAAGGTGAATCGATTTGAAAAACCTGCCGTGGAAAACCTCAGGAAATTCGACGGCTGATGGCCAAACTAGGCAGTCAGCTCGAAGGCAAAACACCAGATCCAGATTTCGTCACAGGCTGGGGGGCGGCATTAATGCCCGGCAAACAAAATCATGGAGCATTGATGTAGAAGGACAAAGCGAGTTCCTGCAGGGAAACTAGCATATCCAATCCCCAGCCGGCACTTAGTGGATCGATGATTTGCATTTTTTTTCCCAAGGTGGGAGATATGAGATTCCTGCAGGATAAGCTTTGCAGATCTTAAGGGAACAACAAAAACGAGAATGTCGCAAACTTTCGCAAACCATGTCAAATGTCGAGGTGATGATATTGAGGACCGCTTCGTGGACTGGGAAGAATTTAAGAAATTGATGACTGGTTGAGATGGCCATGTGATTCCCGTGAATGGAACTGGACGATGATTTACCACCCGGTTCTGTTCTCTACTTCTGTACTTGTATTTTGTGTTGAAACAATGATAGTCGCTATAAATCTATAACTTATTTGATTTTCTTGTTGTTTGGTGTCAACATGTTTTTTTTTTCAGCAGTCAAAAACAAGGTGCTCCTCGGTGGGTTGGGATTTTCCAAGACTTTGGATCCATTGGATCCTACACACCCTCCACCCTGGCTGGACACATCAGCTGTGATCTTCGCTTCGTGAATCGCTTCCTCAAAGGGAAGGCGATGTTATTGCGAAGGTCATCCTAGTCATGGGGTAGGCCAAAAAGATACACACACATGTCTTAGATCCATCGAATGTAGTGGATATATTGAAATTATCTTGGCATGTCACAGAAGGTGCACAAGACAATTATGAGACACTAATCCAATGAGTGAATTAGCAATTTTATCATACAAACAATCAATACACACTTCGATCTGCTTGTGTTTTGCTGGGCACTAAGTGCTGGCTGAGGAGCAGTACCGGAGATCCCGCGAGTGGAAAAAATATCATAAAACCATCACCTTAGATGGTGAAAGATGGTGAAACGTCCTGAAATTGTCAGTTTTTTGTAGCTTTTCAAGCGATTTTCTTGTGCTTCGGTTGTGGTTAGCTTGGAGAGTGACGGCAGGACTTTCGGAACTTTCTAAACTTCGGAAGCTAGGAGCGCGAGATTTCCGGTAGAAGATCAGACACAAAATATATGTTTGATGTTTTTTGTCCCTAGCTTGTAAAACTCTCAAAATCGCAAAAAGACATCAGAACATCTTACAGAGTCTCATTTATTCAATTGAAAGAACAAGGCCTTTGACCATATCGTCATCATCATCATCATCATCATCATCATCATCATCATCATCATCATCATCATCAGCATCATCAGCATCATCAGCATCATCAGCATCATCATCATCATCATCATCCATCTACCTTACTGGCTCAAAAGCGATATGTTGGTTGCTTGAAAAACTCGCTTTCGCTTGGGGGTCCTTTGCCAAGAGGCGCCTTTTGCAAAACGGGGAAGATCACCGGTTGTGATTGGCGAGTTTGTGTAAGTGTAAGCTTTCTGTGGAATATCTGTAAATATATAATTATGTATATTATAGCTGTACAACAATGCTGTATGTACTGGTATATGAATAGATATTCGCACTTGTACATAAACGTGAAAAGTTGATGTGCACAATTGTATGTATGAAATTTGAAATGTTCAAACAAGCAAGTCTGTTATTTCAAATATGATTTTACATCTTTAAATATATTCTATAAAATGTTTAGGGCTGAGGTCTCTATCAGTTTGATTTTTGCATGCATCATACGTTCTTGTTGTATAGGTTTAACATTTGATGGAACAAGCAGGTTTGATATTCTATTCTGATTTAACTTTGGAGGGAACATGCTTGTTCTTTTGAAGGGTTGCGATTGTGGGGTGATTGATCTGTGATGGTCCAGCATGTTTTCATCCAGCCCCCGAGGTTTCCAGAGAATAGACACGCCAGTAGAAGTTTATTTCTAAATGGTTTGTGGATGTAGAATCGTAATAGTAGAAGGGGTGAGGGTCATAATTTCATAGATGATAGGAGATGTTGCAAAGAATCATATTCATTAAGAAAAGGCGTTGAACCCTAACATTCTATCGTTGTCTTTGTTTCCTGTCATGTTAAAGCATATCTATCCAAGATTCTCGGTCTGAATCCAGGCCCTTGAATTTATTCCGGCAATTTTGGTGGTTGGGTTTCCCGCTTTATGACTCAGTTCAAAAGGGATATCAGGGCAAGAAAAATTGAACAAGTTGTGCAGCAACAGCAGCAGCACTGCAGACCCCGCAAAAAAATAGCCTTACAATATCCTAGAGTGACATGTTTGTAAATTAGTATCTTTGGTAATTACTAGTAGTATCTAGAATAGAGGAAGAACTTCTTTTTTACTTCAACTTCTTCAAGTATTTGGCTTGTCAAGCTTGGGTTTTTCCAAGTTTCCTCCTTGGATTTGTAGAGGCGCCTAATGCATGGGTGCAGAAGGGCCCCTGTGATAGGCGTGGGTTTTCACACAAGAAATTGGGTGTGAGAGGCTGGATATGATCAATTTGCAAGCCTGAAACCTTGGGAGTGCTGTAGATTTCGAAGTTGGATGGGATATGGATTTCATTTAGGGAAACACATATATCACAACCTCACCCAACCCCCCACTAAGAAATCATGGCCAAACCTTGAAAACGCGTCAAAATCGATGAGCTTTACTTCGCCAGGTGAATTATTCTACTATAGATTTGATGGATGCTTTTTCCATACCACAAGAATAGCTTCCAAGCCTCACTTCCAGCTATTTCCACCGGGTTGGACCTCGAAAAACCCGTAGAAACATAGGGGGAAGGTTGAAGAATTGGATCTTAAGGATCCCAAAGATGTGTCAAATGGAAATTTGGGCAGGCTGTTCGAATCCCTATGGCCTCGGCCGAAGTGTGCAAGCCAAGTCTGGCGGAAACAAACAGGAAAATTCATCTCAACCCATCACCCATTATGAGGGAAAAGTTCAGAATCTTGAAAAAAAAAACATGGCCAGCTTTCGGGGTTCATCACCTATAAATGATGAATGTTGTGTAGCTTCAGCATGGAAGAAAGATGTTTTGGCAAAAAAGAAGAAGAATCGAAGAAGAAGAAGAAGAAGTGTAAAAACGCCTTGCAGCATCTATCAATGCACATGGATAATCACGACATTATTTCGGGGTCCCTTTTTCCAATGCCTGACACACACACACCAAGGATGTGTGGCCAAAGCTGTTGCCGCAGTCTTCCATGGGGTTGGTAAGCCCTTTGAACTGCAAGAGGTGCAAAAATCCGTCAATGGATGTTTGGAGTTCAAATATTTGGTTGGGTTGTTTTTTTGTTCTTTGGTTTCTTTCCTCTCAAGTTTTTTTGTGCAATTGTGTATTGTTGCTGAAGGGGGTTTCGTTTGGGGCATACCAGGTACCATGCCAAAACGACTTGCCGACAAATTCAGCTCCAGGGGATGGTGTAAAAGTGCAATCTGAAGCTTCACATTTTTTGTGAAATACAACTTCGCACTTCGTATTACCGTCCCTGAAACTAACATAGCACTTGAAAATGGATGGTTGGAATATTAGTTTCCCCATTTTCAGGTGCTATGTCAAGTTCAGGCAGGGTATGTTTTCTATTTTTCTTTCGACAGCTTCTATGATTGTGACAGGGCTACAGTTTCATAGCGTAAACTTAAACCATCTCATTCACCTTCCAAAATATTGTCAATATATCTTTGGAGCATAATCAAATGGCCAGTGAAGGAAATCGTCGCATATAAACAGGGATCAAATAGATATGCTCTAACGGTCACAGCTTGTGGAACTCGGGCCCAGATTCCTCTGCCGGACAAGCTGAACGAGGGTGAGTTGCTGGTTCGAATGGAGGCGTCTTATTGAGAGAGCTGGCAAGGGTCAAGAGTCAAGGGGTTGGAGGTCCATAGGACATTAAGAAATCCAACATCTTGTTGGACCATCTGAGTTTCTTGAAGCTTGCTAGTTAGAGATAGCCACCTTTTGGATGTACTATTTGTAGATAGACTATGTGAAACGAGAAACACTTCCAGACTTCAATTAGATGGCAGGTTGCTACGATCTGTGGCAGCGATTTGCATACAGCTGGCTCCCAAGTCTCAAGCCAAATGTAAGGCTCCAGGAATATCCATTGCTTCTCAATTCTTTAAGTCAAAAGTAGGTTTTGGAGATGTTTCATTTTTTGGGGGAGGGGATGCCGGGACAGGTACTCACTTTTTTTTCTGGGTGTAACGAGAAGTTTTCATGAGACTTGCGCGCTTTACTGTTTATATGATTCCTTTTGAAAAGACATTGCCCAGACAAATGAAGAGGTTGAATGGGGGTGCAGATTCAGTCAAATCACCCCGGGAACGCGGGCAGTTCTACTGAGGTGAGTGGCAAGAGACAAGAGCCAATGCCTTTGGTCTTGGGCCATGAAGGCCCCAAAATGTTAAGATCGGATCAACATGGGAAAAAGCGGAAGGTAAAACGGGCCCAACGTGAATAACTGCATAGAACTGCCGGGGTTGTTTATGACTACTTATGGGAAATGATGAGAGTTTTTGATCTGTTCTGGGGTGGATGCTCATTTGTTTTAAAAAGCTTCTCCATACTTCTCCCAATTGTATAGGGGTCACATGGCTATTCAATTGTACCCAACATTGACAAAGATTTTGAAAATTGAACCATGTATGATTTTGGTAAACTCTCAATTTTTCATGTGCCATGCATGAAAACATGTAGGGCCTTTGCCTCGGATATTCCCATCCTGCCTGCTTCCCTCAGGGGTTGGAGTCATTGAGCGGATTGGCTCGGATATCTTTAGTGGCAACCGTCCAAGGTGCCAACTGTCGGGGTGGGGTGAACTGTTGGAGGTAGTGACTATCTACGGCCCAGGAGTCCAGGGGAGCCATATGGATGTTAGGGGTACCCCCAAATCATCCATGTTAATAGGGTTTTCCATTTTTGTACCATCCATTTTGGGGTACCCCTATTTTTGGAAACATCCATATATAGTTAGATGATGTTGGATGTATTTGGGAGATGTATATATCCGATATGTTTCTTTTGTTTTTGGTGCCACTTAACTTAATTATAGCAATTATTTTTTGAAGTATAGGGACATTGTACTCTTGGGCTATATAATAGAACATTATTTTCGAAAAAGGGGCCATACCACTATAAAATCACAATAAGATCACATGTAAAAAAAACATATCCCAACTTATCACAAACATCACCGCAATTTGTATCATGAATGTCTCAATCAGCCATAGGGTTGGCTCTTCTGACCTTCCATGATGGGAAGCCCTGAGAATCGGATGAAATTTTGCAGGTCCCACATTTTTTTGGGAGGAAATTCCGAATACCCCTGACATTTACACCCCTGTGATCTTGGAAGTATGTTCAGATTTTTTGTGAAGTATTGAGTCACAACACTCAGGAGACTGTAAGTTTTTCAGTCTCAAAGACTGCATTTTCATTCCTTCTCCCTAACGGTCTATTTGCCTTGGTTGTGTGTGGAGAAGTCTAGGTGTACTGGTTTACCCAACTCCAGCCATTATGATGCTGAACCCACAAGAAAAAACGCTGGAATATCCTTATAGTCGTGACTCCCAACATTGAATTGATATGAATTCCTCGCATTTTTCAATCTTTGCCACAAAAACGGGTATAAGGTCCTTACCAAACCAACAAATCATCTTTGAACTTGCTGGATTTTCATTGAATTCATGTCACCGGGGCTTGGATCTTTCAAGAATTTCACAAGGCATCGCGGATGGAACCTTCAAGAAGGCGACCGTGTGACTTTTAGCGTGGCAGATTCCTGTGGCCTTTGCCCGGAATGTACACTGCATAAGTCCATGGCTCAGCCCACGGAAACATGGATCAAAACATCCAAAGTTTTGATCACATGTGAAACAGGTGCCAAAAAACCACAAAGACTTCGCGAATTCGGAGAAAAAAACCCAAAAACAAACCAAACAACTCATGTCTTTCCTTGATTTTTAGCACTCATATCAAGAAATCTAAGCCTTTTAGACACCGACAAAAATCACGAAATCACTCCCAAAGGCTAGCTCAATGAGAAAACCACATCACGGGTTCCGCCGGAAACCGCCAGAAAGGTTGCCACAGAAGTGTGTTTCACTGATGAAGTGCGCCTTTTAACATTTTCTGGGTGGCAAAAATTGGGGAAGATTTTCAGGCCATTTTGCCATGCATATTTGTTTCAAAGGGGTTAGTTCAACCACCAACCGAGATTTTTGGGTTTGGATCTTTGAAGCTGCAGCTGCAGCTGGATGCACGGCCACTGCCAGGTACGGTCACAGCAGGATTTCGGAAGGAACTGGGCTGAACGGCACGTGGCTGGTCTCAGTGCCGGACATTTGGAGGAATGGTTTCTCTGCAATGGGGAACCTGGTAATAACATTATATATATCATGTAGGGAATCTCGAATGAAACTCCTTCATTTTGCCAACTATTACTGGAAAGGGGGACAAGCCACACAGTATATATACATACTTTATACACAAAATTCCTTGCCAATGCCTTGGCCACAACTGGAACACTTTTGAGAATCTTCCCACCAGCAACTTCAGGTATGCTAGCCACATCCTGCTGAGACCAGGGAGCGGGGCTGTTTTTTTTTTCCAAAACTCCAGCTGATGGAAGAGGGTTATCAGCGTGAGATAGATGCCACACATGAAGCTGAATTTAAAGAATCTTTTTAAAACACCATGTTTGTTGAGAGTGTACCTGTACAATACATTTAGATATGATACAATACCCTTGTACACTATAGATGCAATACACATATGCACACTCATGCAGACGATTTACATACATCAATATGCAATGGATTACATACATTCTTCATCATTCTTCTATGTTCTGACCAATTTCTCTCTGGTGAACTTCATGAGTCACCAACGCAAAAATTGCAGTCATTTGCAGGACGCATGCTGTGAAGTTACCCAATGAATTAAGCTCACGGGTGCGCCCAAAATGGAAGGGAACAAAACTGTTGGATTGTTTTGAGTGAGACTGCGCCTTGGAACACCAAGTTGTTGATCTCAGGTGATATGCTCGTTTTAAGAGGGAAGAATGCATGGGTTTGTTTTGTTGTTTTGTTTTAAGAATACAAGGTTTGTTTTTTTTGCAGCTTCAAATAAGCGAGAGAGGACGACCTTTTGCCTCAAAATCAAGAAATATCATTTTTTTAAAAATGGGGTAGGGGTTAGGGGCTTGATTTTGTTGAGTTTCTTGCATCCCTTTACTGTTTTGTTAAAAAAAACAAGGCGTGTGATTCCGTGATTGTCTCACCCCCAGGTATGTGCTCCAGCCAACTGTGCCCTGGCCACTGTGGTCAATGCATTGGACATGGCACGTCTACCGAGGTGAGGACATGGACATCTCGACATGATTTAGCTAGATGGGTATATACTGTGCATTGTATATGAACTGTGAATATGTATCTCTCAACATGTATATGTATACGTATATATATAAATACGCTAGGGGCCTGAGGTTCACCGAAGGTTCTTTGAGTAGGATTGTGTGAATGGTTAAAAATTGTTATTTCGCTGTGGCGAAACGTGAGTTTTTGAAGAAGTCATTCTCTACATAGAATTGTGTTCTGCGCGGACGAAATTTTTTTGATCCGCGTGTTGATTGATGAAAAATCCATCATTCATACATTTATATTTGTGAGAAACGTGTGATTTGTGTGGTAAAATGACGATTTTGGAAATGTTATGATGTTCCAAGTGTTCAAAAGTGCTGTGGGCCACAGTATTTTTGGAGGTNAGGCCCCTAGGGTATAAATATATGTATATATTTAGAGATTATACTGTATATATATATATATATATATAGATAGTAGTTTGGTATGGCAGAAACATGTTTTTTTTACCGAAACACGGACAAATCGATATAGGAAGAATTAAATGATTCAGAGTCACAGAGGTCAAAATTTTCACTGTTCGGGTTCTTCGCATTAAAGGTATGGCGCCAACAAGAGCGCAGTGGTTCAAGGACACGGTCAAAAAGGAAGTGTCAGATGTGACATGTCAGAAAACACACCAGTTTAACAAGATGAGTCAATGGATCATAGTGATTTAGATGGTAAGTTCTGAATGTTTCTGGTTGATTCTAGAATTTCACTCCTAAAAATGCCAAGAGATTCAATCTAAGGAGATGAGATGTTTTTTTTGACCTGGCACAGTAGATTTGATTTGATATCTGACCAGAATGTGAATCTTCCAGGTGGCCGTAAAAGTTAAAGCCAGTCGGAAAAAGCTTCCGAGCTACATCCGAAAGTCAAAAGTCACGGTAACTTTTTGATGCTTCTTTTTTGGACTGTCACAAAAAGGATTGCCACAAGTAAAACTCGAACACAACTGCATAAAAAACCGCTGTGTTTTTTTCCCATTGAACCTGTTGCCTCTTACGGTACGTTTTTCCAATGCGGCTCAAGCAACGACGCAGGAGTGGGTTTGTTGGGCATTTACGCCGTCGCCTGGCTTCGGAAGCGTGTAGGCATGGATAGGCGAGTGACCGTGGGAAAGGTGGAGGATTCCTTAATTGGGGATGGGCTGTGCTAGATGGCAGAAATATTTCAAAAAAAAGTTTGGGTGATTTCATGTTTTGGACCTTTGTAGGAAGGAAATTGATTATTTGGAGATGATCTTGGGTTGCCTAGTTGAGTGCATCTTACTTCATTTGTCAGGTATCAGAATGGAGACTCATCTTCCGATTCATGCAAAATGCTGCAAACTTCGGGAACCCATTGAAGCAATCTACCGCCAAAGATAGCAATGGAATAAGGACGAACTTTCCTCAAGATGAATACCTTTTGATTCATTTGATAATGTTGTGGCCTATGAGGGTCGAATTCTGCCTCACATAGGGAAGATGCATTCCACAACGACTGCCGTTCTCATTGCCTGTCGCAGTGTCTTCTGTTTGGACACGGATGCCGAACGCCTGAAGACGGCCAAAAGGCGCGCTGAAAGGATTATGATGATCCAAGGGATGCATTTTGAATAGAATATGGAACAACATAAGCACAGAGAGTTCGTAGGAGCAGGGAGCTGGGTATAGTAGGGAAAGATAGCAATTGTGATACAACTTCAATGACTTCCTTTAGTTTGATTTTTTTGTTTATGGTGCCTCACCTGATTTTTGGGGTGCAGTGGTGGATTTCTTTATCTCCCATGTAGGTCTCATATTTTGATTCTTCTAAGTGAAAACATATGTATACGATGACACCCTCGTGGGCCACGGTTAGGAGGAATGGCAACAAGTTGAAACTGAAACTCCAAGCCAAAGAAGAGACAGAAACAACGATACAGCGAACCTAAATTCTATGCCTTTAAACTTTTTTCTGATCTATAGCTGGACCTTTTGTCCTTTTTGTTTTGCTGTTGCGGCAACTTCTGAACGTAAAACAGCTTCGGGAAATAACATCTAATAGATTTCCAGATTCCGCACAAAAATAACATAAAATATCAGTCTTTGCCGCCTTTGCTTATCAAAAACTCACCAACTACAGCTTCATACCTTTTTTTTCTACTGCATCAGGGCATATTTTAGGTATATTTGTTTCTTTTGGTGATGCCCATATCAAAGGAATATTCCAATTCCTATGCTACAAAACCTACAAAACCGATATTTGTCTTGTGTCTCCTTGTTGGGATCTATGCATTGTTGGCGACCAGGTTCGGAGGAATTCCGTTGTTGGTCACCGGAGCGGACGAGGACGTGTTGGAGCGTTCGCGCACCATCCGAGAGATGTATCCCCGTGGTGTGGATGTGGCTGTTGAGATGACGGGTGCGAAACATGTAATACATGAGGCAGGTATTTGGGGGGGAAAAAGAGGTGGGAGTGCAAGATCTTTGCAGCCCAGCTTTAGATGCTGCAAATTTGGGGTACAGCTTTTTGAGAAGCCAAATTGTTTGGGGGGTCTTTTTTGGTGGAAGGGAAGGAGTTAAAACGGGCCACTGGAATCAAAGATTGCATCAGAATGGAGTTGACAACTTCCCTAAGTGGATGGTAATGACCTCATCGTACCTGACACATGACGAAAGGTATTTTGGGGGACTGGGACCCAACCAAAAGCCCTTGATTACTCTAAGTAGTAACTCAGTAATTATATGTATATATATATATATATATCTAATTTAATTATATAGTGGATGAGAATTGAATAATTAATTTGTCTTCTGATTTCTTCTTCAGAAGGTCCCAGATGGAAAGCCAGACACTCGAACATTTGAACGATTCGATTCGCAGGGAGTGCAATTGCTCCGAAACGGTGGGCACTACTCCTTCACTGGAATGGCACCTTGGTGAACATGACAGTCATGGCATCCCATTCCCAGGTTTGATGGCTGTGTGAATTTGAGAATCCTTCTACTGGTTTACTTTACCGTGTTGAAAGTAGATGGCTAGCCACTCCCAAGTTCGGTGGATTAGTTTTCGGGGCCATGATAAACCAATACATGGGAGTTGCGCCATCGATCCTTTCCAGGTGGTATATCTCGAAGGTTAGTTACAGGTTAGTTTGTTTCAATATGCCAAAAACCAAGGTACATCCAGATTCCCAGCTTTCTTCATTGACTGGAGAGACTATCATCAGAAAGGCGGCCGGATCTTCAATTTTTGAGTGATCTCTTAAGACTTTCTGCAACTTGCACGAGTTGCAGATGGTAGCTTACCTTCGCAAGTTTAAACAAAACACTACAGGCAGGTTGGTGGTTTCAACAATTTTTCTTTGTTATAAATCCTACATTTGGGGAAATGATCCAAATTGACTATCATATTTTTTCAGATGGGTTGAATCAAACCACGAAACCAGAAACTGATCGAAACTGCATCATCTGCATCCAGTGCCTCACGATTCGTGGGGTGCACAACTATACTCCTTGGAACTTGGAAGAAGCTGCACGGAAACCCACTGAAAAACCGGGGGGCCGGAGGTGTTGCCTGGTTATATAGATCTTTGCTGATGGGACGCTGATAGGATACTATAACACTTTCAGGTTGCATTTTGTCAGATTTGGACGCGCTCAGATTGAAACTGGGTTTTTGCTCGGCCCAAACTCATCATGCCTCCCCAATGGTGCCATTGATGAAACTACTCTTCCAATTCCTGTCTGGAAGGGGCCATGTTGAGCTGGCTAGGGGGAAGGTGTTTACCATGGTAACCTTCCCACCTTCCAGTGTGGACGTTTATCCCAAAGTTAATCCAAATCATGGCTATTTTTTTGTCCTTGTCCTATACTTGAAAAGAACTATTTTGACCCTCAATGGGTGCAAACAAAAAGTGACAACCATACTACGGTTACCTATGATTCGCATTCTGATTTGAGACATTTTGAAACTATTCTTATGGTATAGGTTGGTGCTTGTCATCATTGGTTAGACTCGCCACATTGGCCGTGATTTCCAATACCTTTGTTTGAGATCTTCATCATTCATCCCTTTGAGGATGTTTTTTGTTGAAACATGTTTCACATTGGCTCAAACCTCCAACCAGGTCAAGTTCTTGAACGAATTTCGAGAAGAACTGCCATTGGAATCTGTCCTTTCACCTACGAGTGCCTTGGGTTTTTTTGTGCAGTAGGTCGACGGGTCCCTAAGAGACATCTCATGGTTCGTATGGTTTGAGATATCCTAAAGGGTAGGCGAAGGTCGCCGTTTTTGATTGTGTGGAATGGCCCCCCTCATTTCAGTTTTTTTTTGTGGTGGAAACACAATTCTTGTTTACCCAGATACACTTTACTGCATACAGGGTGATAGTAGTTCTCGGATTTTCTTGCTAGACCCACAAAGCTGCTGGTTTCCCAATATTATCCTGTTAGTGAAACAAGACATATTGGTACGCACGTATAAATCTCTGGAGGGAACCACAAGGCCTCCCAAAGAATAGCCTTGTTGAATTTGGATGAGTAGGAAACTTGGTTTTGAATCAGTGTTACAGGTGTTACTTGACGACGTTGAGTGTTGATTCGGGATGATTCCCATGTGTTGGGGGCAGGCGAAAAGGCCAAGATGATTTTCAAAAAAACACGGAGGTGACTTTTCTTCGAACAAAAGTGACGAGCGGTGAATGAATTGCAACTAGGCTGGCGCTTGTCCCAGATCAATGAAGCCTTTGCACAGGCGAGGTGTGCTGAAGGTGGATAAGAAGTGACATGGTTGGTCAGGGTTTGCCCCAGGGGAATTTCATGACTGCACCAGATATCGGATTTTGTTAAAAGAAAAGGTGAAAGATCATGTTGTTTGAACAGAGGGATGGTTTGATTGAACAAGAATAGGACTCAGTAGTTGAGAATATATTTTGAATGAAACATCACAAGTAGTAACTAGTGATTTTAAATCATTTGGAACTAGCGTGGTAAGATTGCAAAGTTGATCTCCCTGGATGGTTCCTTAAAGTGGTGCTTCCTTGTGTCTGAGCACAAGGCACACACTGGAGCATACTGTCGAGTCGTGGCCCCCCTGGCATGCCTTGAAATCTTGACAACATGTTCAAAACGAGTCTCGCATCATTGGACAGTAAACGTGTTGAGGTATTGTGACCACCCTAAGTACCTCTAAACGCTATAGCAATTTTGTGGACTTATACACCCGTGCGTAATACAGGTTCATTCACCCTTCCATTGGAGGGTCCATCCTTAGAGCAGATCATCATATCTCGTTGTGATGTGAAGCCCAGAGTTGCCAGGTGAACTGCCAGGACATTTGAGTTGAGGAGAATCGTTTTTTTTAAAAGGAACACCTGGCCAATACCCAGCATCACTTATGCGAAAGCTAGCGATTTTCTTGGAGATTTTTTGGATATTTTGCAGATTCTACATGATTATGTTAGAATGGATTGAAAACTTTGGGATGTCTCCATCTTTCATTGTAAGAAGATATCAAGGAACAGTGGAAGGCTTTTGACAAAGCTCGATTCATAAATATTCATAGTATACACATCAGGTGTGCAATGGCCCCCCATCCAGTAACAGTGGTAAACGAAGGTATATAGGGGATCTCCTACTAGAAATTTGTAATAATCCTTGAAAGGTCACTGGAATCCTGGGTGGGGGGGCCACACCCAACATATAAAACCCCGCCAGTTGTGCTTTGAATAATTGGCTGGTCACCGACATCCCAAATTGGGATGCACCTATCCAGCCACCTTTCCGGCGCCGGCGTGGGCGGAATGTACATAGGCATACATAGGCATTGACAGGTTGCCAGCGTGGCAAAACCTGACGATTCGCTAAAATCCGGAGTTTCCTGGTGAGTTTGAGGGAAATCCTTATCGTTGCAGAAATTATAAGATTCTATGATATTCGATGCTATTTGGAATGCTAGAGATTCCCAACATGAGTGCTAATTTGCTAGTCTTTTGTTTTCAACTCTTTGAGGATCTCGAATTATCTCGTGTTTTCATACCTTGCCAACATGTTCAGTTGATGCTCACAAGATTACTCCGGATGTCTCCCAACTTTTTGGGGAGGTTGAGGCTGAAGTTCATTTGGTTTGTGAGTTGGGAACCTGACGGGTTGGAAAGATGACGGATATGTTGACGTCCGAGCAGCTTGGCAGTCTGGACCAACAGTCAAGAACAGACATCTACGCCCCAAAAAACTGACATGGCAATGGAGAATCGACCATTTTGAAGATGTATTTCCTATGGAAAAATGGGGATTTTGCAATATTTTGCATTGCCATGTTACTTTTTGGGAGTGTTTTTCCTACCTGTCCTGACAATGTCAGATTTGGAAAAGGACATGACACCCATAGATTTCCCAAACTCTATAGTGACTCTCTTAGACCCCAACTGTTGGTCGTGATCATATTCATCATTTTCGTGTAGTTCATATTGTTCGATTCTCATTCTTATTCTCTAAGCAAACGCCTTCGCCATGCTCCAATTTCTGGACGTATTTTGCTTTAGGATACCCTTCATTTGTATCTTCATTGCAGACCCTGGAAAGAGCAGAATGTGAAAACCAGTGTGAACACATCTGAAAATCATTTAGCTTCTTTATATCCATCCATATCCCGCAACCCAGGATTTTTTGGATCAAATGAAGGGCTTGGTACTTTTTTGGTGAGGCCTCAATGGGCCCTCCCAGATGATGCCATCCATCCGGCCATGGGCCACGCTCTGCATCTCTGGTTGGTTTCTGGGCTCGTTCACCGAACGGTCCGAACGGTGAATGGTGAGGTATCAAGGCGCTTTCTCCAAGGAGACACCATCACAGTCACCGAAACGATCGCCACCACTACGATTACAAGCACCATTGATCCGTGTATCGGGGCACAAGATGCATGTGCATGTGCTGCAGGGCTGATTTGTGGATGGAGTGCTTTTGCCAATGGTGGTGGCATCTGTCAAAATCGTGGAGAGCCTACAAACATTGATTGTTTCATCTGCGGTGCACAGGAGAAGTGTCCCAAGAATTGTCCTCAATTGACTTCTGCTTGTGAATGTGCCGCTAGCGCTGGATGTGCCTGGGATCTGGGTTTTGGTCAATGTGTTGTCTCCACTGCCTCCACTGACTGCAGAGCGTGTTCCACGCAAGCAGGATGCGATGTAAATCCACCTGTACTTGTGGAGAGCGGCTATAGTCCAGCCAATGGAGGAGCTTTTTGGGGGGAGAGTCGGACAGAGGTACTGAAAGCTGGTCCCTTAAGCATGCAGTTTCTTCTCCTGTGTCTTTTTTGATTTGAGATGTCTTTCTAAGAGGTGTGTGATCCAACCAGATCCTTCTGACTCCGTCGCAACGCCATGAATTCGCAGGTTCACATAGTAGTGGTGCCGATCTGAAGGTCGTTGGAACACCCAGTCTGGGTTGCTGTAGGCTCTGAGGGCTCAAATTTTAAGGGGTTCAGACTACAATGAAGCTACTATCTTGGAAGTTGTTTTAAGTTTCATAGGAGTGCCCCTTCTTCTTCTTGTTGTTGTTGTTGTTGTTGTTGTTGTTGTTGTTGCTGTTGCTGTTGCTGCTGCTGCTGCTGCTGCTGGTGGTGGTGGTGGTGGTGGTGGTGCAGCAGCGCAGCTGCAACTGAAGCAAGCAAAAAACCCTCAGTGTTAGGGAAGCTTTACTTCATCAACTTTGGCTCAAAGTCCTTTTGTTCTGTTTCTACTCCAAAACTGTGCCACTCCCACAGCCAATGCTGTTTGCTTCACAATTCGAATATTTTTCAAGGTTTTGGGGTACCTTGATTTTGACCATTGAAAGTTCTGAGGTTTTACAGTTCGACAAAACTGTCACTTGGTGTTCGGATGCCACTGGTTCTGATGCTGCCTTTTGGTGCTCAGGGAGTGACACTTGGACTTTGCAATTAAAAAAAACAAGGGAATGTTGGGGGAACTGTTGTGGGAAGTGGTCCAGGAAGGTAACTCCCATGAGCTGTGATTTTCCGGTCACCTGATTCGATCACACCGTAACGGGTGTGATGATGAAGTTAAGGTGCGATTTCTCTAAAGGTGGGCTGAAGGATGTTGAGGTGGGCTGAAGGATGTTGAGGTTGAACTAGTTTATCTTGGCATTGGTATACTTTATCCAGATGCATACGTCGATGTTATATCACGAAAAAAAATGGTACCGAAAAAAAGATAAGCTGTATGGATATACGGCTTATGATAAGGGAAACGCCATAAGGTTCAGGAAACCCTCCATTTTAGGTATCTGAAATTCTTGGTGATTTTACCTGGGCTATCTGTTTCCCGGATCGACGGATCGACAGATGCTTTGAGGTGAATGATCAAACGATCCCGCGGACGTTTCTTGGATCCGATGTTCAAGTTGTGGTTGGTTGATAAGGTGTGTCCTATACCGTATAACCCTCCATTTTTGATCCGGATACATTTTACGGCGCTTTCCTACCTTTACCCTACAAACTGTTTCCATTGGATTTCAAATGGAACCAACCAAACTCTGAGGGGTTTCCAGGGGTCGGTTCAACCGGATTTCAAGGCGAATGACCTTCACGGCGGCTGCTTTGACCATTGACATGAAGTGGCATTTGTCTTCCATGTCACTGACAAATGAAAGGACAGGTTTTTTTGGTTGGTTTGTTGAGTTGGACCAGATGAAATCTGTGAAGATGGGGGAGTGAAGCTTCCTGAAGATGTATATAATATAATATCAATCATTGAACAGACATGTTATATAATGTATGACATATGCAGAAACTCAGTATGCATTTCTATTTGTGGTCCTTGTTTGCATAGCACGACCACCAGCATCATAGCAATAACCATGGTCGCATCACGTCGTCGTCATCGACCAGGACCTGTGGCATTTGGGTGGGCGTGGATCGGATCTGTGACCAGGTTCCATGGGGAGTTTGTGATCTACAAGGTTGGTTTTAAAGATGTATAAACTATCGTATGATGTACAATATGGGTCAGCATTCTCTGGGGTGGTGTATGCGTATGAATATATATAATTATGTAATATATTATATATATGTCAATAGACAGTAGTTGATTTGTTGTTGAATTTGCCCAACATCCATGAAATGTTCTTGTGATAATTATTCAGATCCACTTGAGCCCGTCTCATTGGTTTCGGTCGGATGCACCCATTTGTTTTGCAAGATTTCAGAGCTGTGGTAGCTTAAATTGCGCTAAACAAGTGATCCATGTCAGGATGGCGCAGCCTTTGCAGGCTTGCCCAAATCGGCCTACAGGCTCGCCATGACTTGTCATATGAAGATTGATAGCAGCTGATACCAATGGATTCCGAAATGGCAAATGCCTGTGGAGATGGAAAACATCAAGATGAATAATCCTGTAGTTGCTGCTTTCAAATGTGTTATCTAAACACCCCGGAAACCTTTCTGATTTCTGAACAGCAATCAAACCTGCCTAACTTTTCCCCACTTGGTTTCTTCCAGTCCATCTTTCAGTCCCATGAAGTCCCCTCCCTCCATGCTGCCCCAATTGCCGGGGGTATTTTTGTCGCGGCAGTTTCCAATTGCTGGACCAAATCGGCCCTTCGTTGGTTGGCTTTGATCCCACTAACCAATATGCCACTGGGTATGGTTGCATTGTGGAGCTGGAAAAAAATCGCCGTTGAAGATGTTGAGATTGGAGTGTTTTTTGGAAGTCTCCAGGAAGGTTGGGTATTTGTGGGTTTAGTCCTTTACAGATATAAATGATAGAACTGTTTCAATTTAACAAGCTTTTCATTGGTTACAATCATTGGTGAATCCATCAGGGTTGGGACTTACGATGTGGAAGCCTGCTGCTATGGGGATGTTGTGAAGCGGGCGTTGTGTCTTCCATTCACGACGTAACCGGCAGACAACACACTGATGACACATCTATCGATGTATCTATCTTAAACTATACCGATACTATACTATGCTATGCTATGCTGTGCTGTGCTGTGCTATCCCATCCTATCCTATCCCATACCCATATTTGTATACTTACTAAAGATGCCTGAAATCTTGCAGCACCTGAGATATATGTAGAACCCCATGTAAAAAAATAGTTGGATAACTTGATGAACTATGATAAACCATTGACTTTCCACTACTTCGCAGGCTTGGTGGCTAGCCATCAATGGTATGATCATGTCCCTAAGGAGCTGGTTCCCTTAGACGGTTCGGTGACTTTGTTATGGAGCGAAGCTATCATGTTGATGCTTGGCAACCAGAGATACACGAGTTGTTTGAGCCGAGTTTTTTCTTTTAATGTTTTTAAGTTGATAATTTGGAAGATGGGAATTCTTTATGGAAATTTACTGTACTTGGACATTAAACGACTGAATATCATATTTTTTGACACCATGGAACAGGGTGTGGGGTGTTAAACATCACCCCAGGCGGCTTAAAAAATGATGAATCAACCTTCTTTAGTGATTTACCCTCCTGGGAACTAACATATCCCCACCCAAGGTATGTTTGAGTCGATGATTTTCCTTTTTCCCAAGGTGGGATTGGGTGGGGATATGTTGATTTTCCTGGAGGGTACCACAGGGACATTCATCTCAAAAACGCCTGGATACCCCAAGGAACCCAGTAGAGGCGGAACAGCAAGCTACACTGAGCAGATTGGAGGTGAGGATATGAAGTTTTTATTTGTGGATTGCGGGGAGTTTTCACCAAAAAGATTTGCATGAAAATCAAAGGATTTCATCAGGAAAAACAAACAGCATACAGTACATGTTTTTGTTTTCAAACTTCGTAATGAGTCATGAATTGCAAGTAATGACTTCCCCAGAAGCATTTCTGGGAAGCAGGCAGATGAAAAGAAAAGTCCGAAATTTTCGATCTGCATAAACTTTCAAGAAAACCGGCGAATGCCATTGGAATGCCATTGGACCGTTGGACGCTATAGCACTCACTCATGGGAAAGAAAAGTGGGCTGAATCCCAATAGCTTCAAAATCAAGATGTATTTCCCCAATAATATGTTTGTATCACTTTCACTCCAATTTGGATGATTTTCCATCTGACCAAACAATCAACAATCTAGCTACAGTAGTATTTTTGTTCTAACAAGTCTTTAGGTTGTCAAAGTATGGTTCTCTGACATTTTTTTAGCCGTTCGAAGCCTGGAGTTTCTTGGGCATCAACAGTCCTTAAGTTGTTGGTAATGATGTTTCCAAACAGAGTCATTCCAGCAGTTGCAGTTCAATTTTCAGTAGTTGTACAAACATATATGTATATAGAATAGTGATTAGTATATACATATATATATATATATCATATATCCTTTATAGCAAGAATCTTCTCATCCAATGGCTCAGAGATTTCGACTTTGTGAAGGTGGATAGCAGAGGTTTGACCACGGTGGCGCAGAGCTTCACCATTTCTTGGAAGGCCTGGACCAAAACAAGCCCACAGCTTTGTGAGGGAAGTTGATGAAATGAGAAAACACAACATCAATGTCAGGCAAAATGATGCAAAAGGCTGGTGTCATCAAAATGGGTTTGTATTTCATCATCAAAAGACCACACAGAAAATACTTGGGATACGGTGTAGATCTCACTCAAGTTCCAGGGATGATTTCTTCTTCCCCGTTTCTGCCGCTGACTTTGGCCAGTAACATTGGTATGATAATGGGAAGCATATTGTACGCATCTTGTCGTAGTTTGTTTTCGCAATTTTTCCACCACACATCTTGGCAGAACCCGCAAGACCCCGACACCAGCCTCCCACAGTTTTTTTTCCAAAAACTCCAAAGGTTCTGTTTCCGCCAACCATCAGCAAAAAAAAAAGCATCTCCGCCCACCCACCAAGAGACTGGAAAGAGATTTATTTGGATCTTTTGGTCAAAACAAAGTGTTGACCCTGCTGGTGAGTGACTGTTTGTTGATGAAAAGTCTGTTCCTGAAGAAATATTTTGCAACTTAAAAAGTGGGCAGTTTTACATTTTCTTTCCGATCTTCCCTCAAACTTGAAGTCTATTTGTTAAGAAAACAGCTCATCTTCAGCACCTGCCACGACTAGGATACGTCTGAAATCGTCTCTTCGACGTGGTTGAGAATCAACCTGGATGGCCTCATTCGGTGACTTGGCGATTGGGGTCGAGTTGAATCCATAGGGGAAGCATGGCTACCCCGACGACTACCACAAGAATGACTATCTAAAAAGGGGCCTATATTCTATTCTAACTTTAAAAGAAAAAACACTAAAATGTGAGTTGAGCATGCATATTCACTGGCAAACAAAACCCACGCTGGGAACAAAAAAAACAGTTCTTGGTTGAATCCCCTTTCCAACCATCTGGACAGCCAACTCCATCCCTGCAGATCTGGAAAGCTCTATACCTTGTCGTTGCCAGCTGGTGCAGTGACGGACCTTTTGGTTGGGGTGAGATTTGTGCCGTTGAACCCTTGTTTGTTTGACAGGCCGGGTATGTTTTCATAGGTTGGGTAGCTTACATACGGACAATCATGAAACTTTAGAGATGGTTACATTGAATCTTAGCCTAGCCGGGCCTGTTTATGACATTAATATATCATCATATATCTATTTATGTTGTATAGACCATAGATAGAGCGTTGCTTGTCTGGAGTTGAGATGCATAAGTAACATCTCGTCACATGCAAATCACACGGGGCAGCAAGGGCATACAAGCTATCACACATGTTTTTGCTGTTCTTTTTGTAAACAAGCATGCAGGGTTTCCACATTTCTTCCTATGCTATTTTTCGGTATGTGGACTTCCTTTCCCGTTCCCAGTTTCCCAGCTCACGAACTGTTTCCCAACTATTTCAAAGATATAAGTTGATCTGACCAGACCCAGTTACCCCAAGAGGATTTAGGAGGTGTACATCAACGAGTGTCAAGAAGCTTTGGAGGATTTGGGTGGCGATCTAAGACATTCCCCCCAAATCTTTGGATCATCATCCTACTTACTGAGTGTTTATTGTTTTCCGCTCGCGACTTATAAGCCAAATATTTACAACATAAAAGCAACTTCCCCACTTCAAAAATTGCTTCAACCAGCTTCTCAGCCTTTATTGGAAAACGGACCCTAAGTGGTGGTCACCCATGACCCATTGATGATCCACCTTGATCCTTCAACGGCGTCAGGACCTCGCCGGCAACCCTGGTGATGACTTGCCAGCGGAAGCCTTTCCCTTCCGTGCCGCCACCGCCAGTAACGGCGGCAGCGTGTCGGTGCCGGCCAGTAGCAATTCGGTGCCTTGTGAGGAACGTGAGGAACATGAGGTGTGCCCAAAAAAAGACAGGCCTGAAATTTTGGGAAGATGGTTATGATGTACAGCTGCTTGCTGATTTTTTGGATTTTTTCAAACCATTTTTCAAGGTTGCAGAAATATATGGATTTGACCTAGGGGAAGAGATGGGGGTCAAGGAGATTCAAAGATGGATGATGGCAGAAACATGATCCCACCACATATTTCAGGAATGCAATTGATCCGTGGATGAAAGTGAAAGGAAGAAAACTTTCACCAGTTGGTATTTGAGTAGAAGATTTCACTACTTCATGAATGACTACACGAACAAAGTGGGTGGTTGATATAGGGAACTCTTTATTCAGGGCCTCAAGGCACACAAATAAATTGATATAGCTGAAGCAGATACGAACCTAGGACCAACTTTTGAGTTCGGAGTATATAGCATGATTGGAATGTCGAATGCATTGAAAACAGTAGCACTACACAATTTGAAGTTTAATGGCTTGAAATATGTGATTAAAAACATCAACTATAAAGCTTCAACATTTTTTTGTGGCACAAAACAGCCACGGTTTTTTCAACCCACCCAGGTGGGAGTGGTCATTGTGGTCGTGTGCGTGGCAGTCTTTTGCATCCTGGGTGGTGGGATCGGAGTGGTGAAGCTCTATCGCTCTCATGCTGCTGCACTCAGCAACTTCTTGCCAAAGCAGAAGGTGAAAACGAAGGCACAAAAAAAAGCTGAAAATGATAGTGACATGAAGTTTGCAGGCACTTTTTGTATGTATATATATATATCATATATACNGACGCATTACTTCTCTTTGAAATTCATCATTGAAAATTTGAGGATAGAATTGACAACCGCGAGTGCAAAACATCCATAACATAGTCTTTTCAAAATCTTTATCATTTCTTTTGTATCTCCAAAACCTAAAATTTTTGTAAGGTAATATCTCATAAGCATCTTTAAAGATAGTAAAACTAAACTCAGTTGTTATATGTTTTTGAAAAGTCTTTTCGGTCATAAATCCATTCAGATTAGTGAAATAATACAACCAAATTTTCAATCCATCTTTCATATATTCTGCATATTCATCAGTGTAGATTTTTTCCTCAATGTCAAACCCAACCCACTTCCTCCGCAATCGTTCAATTATAAGGTTCTCATAGTATATCACTCTTCTTGTTCTAACACATTTTTTACAATTACAAGGGACAAAACTCAAGACATTGTTCATTATATCATCTGGCAGTATATCATTACATTTCTTAACTCTGTTTTTGTAAAGCCTCAATGCATTACATTTAGTCATTTCTTCTTCAAGTATCTCTCTAATATCAATATCCATTTTCCTGTTAATATATATAGGTCATATTTCTTTAAACCTTTTCAGGTTAAAATANCTTCAAGTCTCTCTCTAATATCAATATCCATTTTCCTATTAATATATATAGGTAATATGTCTTTAAACCCCTTTGGACTAAATACGAATTAATTATTACGAATACTTTTTGGTATTTTCATCATAAGTTATATTATAATAACTTAGCGTAGATTCCTTTGGTTGCTTTATTTCACCAGAATTTAATTTTGTTAAATACACATTTTTCTTATTCTCGTATGTAGCCTTGTCCATTGGTTTATATTCTGTTTTCTTTTCGTTTGCTAGGTTCATCTTCTCCATCATCTCCAAAATGATTTTCACATTTTTATTACATCTATTCAACTTGTTAGTAATTTCAACTAACTTTTCTAGATTAGTTTCACTCACGTTTTCATCATCTACACTCATGGTTATATAATAAAACTAGATATTTTTTAAAAGTTTTAAAAAGTTTGATTTGAATTCATGCGAAAACATCTCTTTAAATAGTTTTTTTCAGTCCATTTCATCCATGGTAGTAGATGGTTTGTTCCTTGGTGTACTCATCACATCACTTATCATTTGATATTTCTTTTGTTCATCTTCACTCTCAGGTGTAACGTTTCTGTTCCAACTGAACGATATTGAATGGTCTTGACAATCCAAAACTATATCACCATCATTGTCTCTACTGACATTCATCGTTTTGTCATTTTTACTTAGTTTGAAGGAACACGGATTACAGGAACATTTTATTCCTTTAGGGTCAATTTGAATTTCATTTTTCAACTGTATCTTTCTATGACATATTGGACAATCTATTACAATAAATTTACTTGTTAATCGTTGTTCTTTAGTGAGTGTGATGGTTTTAGGTTCATCATCACTCAAAACGTCTTCCTCCGGAATTGCCTTTTTATGGTTTCTTTTTGGTGGCATTTATATTTACTTTGAGATAATTTAAACCTATTTTCAAGAGTTCTAATGACACTTGACAACAGTTTTTAATTTTGTTATCTTTTACCACTGGAAATTTATTATCATCAGTGATTCTATTTTCAACCACATCTATTGATGCTATGTATGCTTCATACTCAGCAAGGCTCATAATAATTACATGATAGAAAAACTACCATCTAATTATTATGAGCATCGGGGAAACTCATGAATTCAAAAGGGGTCAAGAAGGGGTTTTTTGAAGGCTTAGCGTATCCGTATCACTTGATTGCTTGTTACACAGTTTCGCAGATTAGGAGACACATCAAGTCAAAACTAATTATTAACGAACTATTGCCGGATTGAACGCCACTTCTCTGTCTCTATTCTGTGCTTCACGAAGTTTCCGTACAATATTATTAAATATATTTTATTTTCTAGATATTTATAATGAATAATAATAATGATAATACCGTTCCCATAATAAAACCAAGAAATATAACAGAATATGAATATAAACAAAGTAAATACCCACATGTTCCAAAAATACCATTTAGAAGTATCATTGTTGCTTCATCTACTGGTGGTAAAACAGTCCTTATTCAAAATCTTATTTTAGATGTTTATAGAGACTGCTTTAGTCGCATTTTTATCTTCAGTCCTAGTGTTCATACAGACCCTACATTTTTTGAAGTTAAAAAGTATGTTAGAAATAGTATGCATGTAGATGATAAACAAGAGCAAATATATTTTGAACACTATAATCCAGAAGAATTAGAAAAGGTGATAGAAACACAAACAAAAATAATAACTTATATGAAAGACCATAAGATACATAAACTACATAGTATTCTTATTGTGGTGGATGACCATGCCGATGACTTAAATTTTGTGCGTCATTCAAAATTGCTTCATGGACTGGCAACACGTGGAAGACATCAAGCAATCTCATTTATACTTTCAACCCAAAAATACCGCAGTCTAGCAAATATTATTAGATTGAATGCATCTTCATTATATATTTTCAAACTCAAAAACCAAGCCGAACTGGATAGTTTTATTGAGGAAAGTAGTGCATTAGTTGATAAGAAGGCATTGCTAGAAATGTATAAAGAAGCAACTAAAGAACCCTATTCTTTTTTCTATATCAATATCAATAGTAAGGATTTAAATCAGACTTTTTACATACGCTTTGAGAAGGCATTTCATCTTGAATAAGAAATTAATAATATTATCTTTTGACATAATATTATTAATTTAAAATATACTCCAATTACAGAGTTGAACCGGCAAACGATACATAATTTTATCTGATTTAGACACTTTAACTTTTTTAATTTCCTCGTATATCTCTACAATGGCTTTCTTAAAAAGTTTGTCCTTACTGCTTAACTCATTGTCATCCATTTCTTCAACTGCTTTTACATCATTTATTTCTTCACACTTTGATGTGCTACTGCCCATTATTATATTATTATTTACAAATAATATTTATGTTGTTGTTTTTGTTGTAGTTCTCTTTTTGGGTTTTTCTAATGCTTCTACTCGTGCTATTGTTTCTAATAATTTATTTTCTAAATATGCTGTTTTTACCATTTCTTCCTGTAATGCTTTCCATAATATTGCCGACATCTTACCATAATTAATTCCCATAAAATCCCCATCGGTATTTACTACTGCTTCAAATTTCTTCGGTAGTATTTCTTTTACATCCTGCGCTACAAATCCTATATGACTTTTCTTTTTATCATCGTTTTTCATATTATAAGTTTTAACTTCAACTTTTTTCACTATCTCACTACAATCTTCATCAACATCTTCAATATTATCTTTTAATCTTTTATCTGATGTCTCTGTTAATGATAAACAAGATATAGTATTATTAGAAATTATATCGACTAAAAAACCAAATCTTGTGTCAGACTGGTCATAATACATATATGATGTATTGTTATATGCCCATATAACATCTCCTGCTGTTCCGGCTGTATCATAATTGTATGTAAAAATTTCTGGAACTGTCAGACCCTTACCACTGGCAAAAACAACATCCTCATTAATGTCTATCTGTGTCTGTTTAATTTCCATTTTATTAGAAGCATTTGAATAAAATTTCATAGTATCTAAAGTCCAAATATTTAGATTAGTTCCTGTATTATGTCGTATATTATTAGTATAAACATAATCACCTGCTCCTTCTACTGTTATAGACTGTGATGCTTTTACTCCATCTGTATCATCTAAAGTTAAATAAGGAGTTCCATTCCTTTGAAAAACCAAATCATTATCACCATTGCTATTTATTAAATTAGTCTTTACACTACTAATTGATGTTGCCCTATTTAATTGAATATCATTATTTGTAATTTGTAAATTTACACCAGTTGAATTACCAACATAAAATCTCATCACACTATCAGCATTTTCTAATCTAAAATCAGCGTATTCTACCAATACTGATAATTGATTAATTTGTAAATTTCTAACTAATATATTTGCATTTCCTNTCGCTCGTAATTGCTTGGTACATATAATTGCTTCTATCTCTGTTGGTGTGCCATTTACATCTTCTGTAAATTTATCTAATGTCATAAATGGAACATCATCTCTTTGAAATACTACATCATTATCACCATTGCTATTATAAACATTTCCNTTTAACTCCTGCTACTGCTGTAATAACTCTTTTAGAATATAACTGTGAATTTTCAATTATTACATTTTCTTCTGTATTAATCATAAGTCTTATTCTTCCATTGCTTGAATTATTATTAACTATATCTAACTGATTAAATGATGGAGTGCCTGAACGAAAAGTTGATACAATATATCTTTCAGAACCGACAGTATCATTTAAATATAATCGTTTATTTAAATTCATATAAATATGTTCATTTGTATCAATATTTTACTAACATTTACTCTTTCGGTTGANTCGTAAATATTCTTCATATGCATCATTTGTATTATTTCCACCATTTAATACTACATCATTAGAAAATCCTAAAGGTTTTATTATATCAGTAAAAATATCTTGTGATAAAAAACTTCTTGTATTTGGAACTCTTACCGTATTATCACTTGTTTGAAATCTTAAAAATTCACCTCTTGTATCAGTTTCAAAAACTAAATCATTTAATAAATTTGAACTTACTTTATTAGTTTTTAATACATAAGGGTCTGTTAAAACAATATCACCATTATATGATACAGCACCGCCAAAATAAGTAGAACCATTTACTGTTAAAGTATCTGTTCCGTTTCTTGCCCCCTTTATTGTTAAATAAGCATCTGTAGCATTACCAATTCTAACACCTGCATCTGTATAATAATTTAATAATAATTCTTCATCTGCTCCACCATCTCCTGTAGCAAAAATTTCATTACCATTTTTAAATGATAATTTCTTTTCAAATAAATTAGTTGTGTTATTGTAATGTGATACTGTCATATCAACACCATCTAATTTATTACTCCCTATTTTTGATTGTCTTGATATACTTATAGTATCATCAGCGTCTAATGATATATAATTTATTCCATTCCTTCTTATTTGTAATGAAGCATTTGACCAAGTATCTAAAACATCACTTTTTAAAACAGAACTATGCATTTCAATATCTTTATCTACTTCTATTACATCATTAGCAGTAGATAATGTAATAAAATCATTAGTATTAATTTGAAATTTTAAATCTGTATTACTATCATTGTTTGATATAAAATTTCCTTTGATTGAAGCAAATGTAAGGGTATTGTCGCATTTCATACTTTGTGCCCTTAATTCGCCGTTATTTACATAAGCACTACCATTAACATATAAATCTTCATCATTAGGAGCATTAACAGCATTTAATATTATTTTACTTAATCCATTTGTTGGGTCTAATCTTAAATTACCAATAATATCTTGGGGATTATTAACATTTAATTTAGCATTTAGTAGATTATCGGCCTCTGCTTTCGTATAAACATCTTCTGGTTGAACACCACCTCCTCCACCTTCTGCTACAGCATTATCTACATACTCCACTGTTGCTAAATCAGATGAACCCGTGTTTAATAACTTAATGAATTCAGTACCGACCACTCTATTACCTCCGTCTAATGAAACCATAATATTATATATTTAGATTATAATATTATCGTTTTTTACTTCGTGAGACAAACATATTTTGACATAACGCATTGTATTTTTCTTTTTTCTGTTGTATAAATTGTTGTTGTAATAATTGATAATGATTGGTTAAATCACTTAGTGGATTTCTTGGTTGAACGATTTGATTTTGAACTGCTTGAACTGGTTGTTGGACTACCTGTTGAACTGGTTGTTGAACTGGTTGTACTTTGGGTTTTGGCATGGCTTTAGGTTTCTTTGGGATGTCTTCTAGCTTGCCTTTACAGGTCAGTTCGTGTTTGTACCTATAACTTTTTAACTTCATCTGTTTATCACATTGGGGGCATTTTACTAGCTTGTCTTGTTGTCTCACATTTTGTTTCACTGGTTGGTCTAAAGGTATTGGTGGTTGTTTCTTTTTTGGTTCTGGTTTCACTTCTGGTGGTTCATTTACAACTTCTTCAGTTGGTTCAACAACATTTTCAATGACTGGTTCATTATTTGGTTCTTCTTCTTGGATTGGTTCAACTGTTTCATTATTTGTTTCTTGCTTTGCTTCTTCATTAATATCAACAACTTTAATATTACTTGTCATATCATTATGTTAGATAAATATTCTATATGGAATATTTATAGAATATTTAGAGTATTTTTTAATATGATGGATGACTTAATAATAAAGCAAATTGCACATTCAAATTATACAAGTTCATGACTTTCCCAGTTTCGTCAGTGATTTTAAATGATATACGCTTAAGATTACGATTGCCTACATCAATGTAGTCCTCATTCAATGTAGCACCTGCATCATTAATTATTCCACCCAATTGCTGTGTTATTAGCACTTTTTTGATGATTGATGATGAATAAGTGTTAGGAGCACTATACCTGTAATCTGACAACTCTGGAGAACTAATGAACAAATATCTAAACGGAACTAAATTAAGATAAGACGAATTCCAAACTGTTAATGGAGAAGAGGGAATAAAATTACTTAATAAATAATTTATTGATAAAATATTCTTACTATCATAATTTGCTTGTGTTATATTCCATGTTCCATTCACATAATTACTTAATTCATCATCAGTAGGTATTTTAACTTTATAGTTTAGTCCGTCTTTTATACTATACTCAACTGTTCGTGTTGCCGACGAATAAGCATAGTTAAATATCCCACCGGCATTTAAATCTTCGGTATTGCTGTTTAATCCAGCGTGGATGTCAAAAGTGAGTTGCTCACTGAAATATATCTTATTACCTAAATAAATTCTAAAGTTTTTTACAAACACATCTGAATTATCAAATATCATTACGTAGAGATACTCGTAGAAATTATTTTCGGTCGTCTTCCATGAAGCAGGCAATGATATATCTACTACGTGCATCTTTGTGCCTTCTGGTAGTTCTAAATTCTCGTTTAGTTCTATACTAAAATCACTACTACTGTTAGACTGTGGTAATCTATATTTGGAATCAACAAATATCTTTTTGTAAGTCAATCCTCTATTACTCATTAGTTGTATATTTTTACACTAGATTTTTTTTTATCCCATTAATATATAAAATGATTGGATTTGTTGGTGGTGTTGGAAGAGTAGCACTGACGCAGGCAGGAAGACTAGTAGGACGACAATTTGGAAGAGAAGTATTAGAAAGAATAGTAGGAGGTGAAAGACTAGGAGAAATATTAACAAGAGAAGAGATGAACTTACTAGCAAGACGCTTTGGAAAAGCAACAGCATCATTGATGTTAAGCAAAGGCAAAGAAATGTTCATAGAAGACACTAATAACAAAATGGATAATTGGAATAATAGAATGAATACTTTTGCTAGAAATCTTAATGACCATTTCAAGCAACAACGCACGCTATACGCTGAAGAAAGGAATGTAGCAAATAAAGAAAAGATAGAAGACAGATGGGGATTACATCAAGCATACGCTAGTCCAACTGGTTTATACAAAACAGGTTCAACATTGTATGTTTCAGGCACTGGTGGAAAGGATGGTGATATTAATCAGGACATCTTTGATGACTTATTGAGACTACCAACTAGAAACGCTCATAACACACAGAAGTATAAAGACACGATGGATATGTTAAAACAATCTCCGGAAATTGATAGACTTGTTGGGCACTCGCTCGCTAGTGCTGTTATTAATAAAATCAACGAAGAACAACCCACAAAATTTAGCACGACTACTTATGCTACTCCTGCCATCAAGAAAAAGAGACATGGAAAACAACATCCACATCGCTTGGATTATCGCAACAAAGGTGATTTAGTATCAGCACTGGATGGATACGCTGAAACTCAAGATATAGATGAGTTTAATCCTTTGGTGGCACATACCTTCAAGACATTTGAAGGCAACGGAAGGTTTGCCATCAATCCGGGGACTGAAATAAGCAATGGCATCAATCCAAATAGTAGATAAAAGTTTTAAAAAGTTTTATAAAAATATATAGTTTTTATTATATAATATGGGTTGTAGAATAGGAAGATTACAATATGAACAAATACAAGAAAATATCAATCAAACAAACAAGAGAATGGAACAACTGGAAAAGATTTTTTGAAGTATTAACTAATGACAGCAGACTAAAAGATATAATAGAAGAAATAAATAAAAATCAAAATAATATTAATAAGAATGTTTCATTACAACAACAAGAGGATAAACCAACCACTAGTGAAAATGAAATCTAGTTATGACAAAATAGAAAAGGAACTAAATGAACCAGCGAGAGACTATAATACCATAAAAGAACTTGTAGAAAAACAAGAAAATAGTATAACAAGTATAAAAAATAAAAATATATTAAATAAAGATATTCCAATTTTACCAAAACAAAAAAATAAAAATAGAAAAAATAAATAATATTTTCTAAATTAATCATATATAAATGGATAATCTAATTGCCGAAAGTTCCGATGTAATGGTGAATTCCATGAACTTTGGATTGCCAGAGACTGCCCAATATATAACAAGTCGCCGTTTAGTAAATTACTTTCCATCAGGTAGTAATGTCTATGCTCCAAATGCTGGTAATAAAAATTTGAGATTTTTAATTAGCGGTGATGACAACCAATTTTTAGATTTAAGTAGCATCAGATTGTTTGCTACACTTCAAAATACTGACGCTACACGAAAGCATTTTTTTACGACCACTTGGAGGATTACATGCATTCTTTTCAAGATATAGATGTATGATTGGTGGGCAACAATGTCAAGATATTATAGAGTATGCTAGACACTGTGAATTGTTTAATTGCTTTCAATCTAAAGAAGTCAGAGATATGGATGATATTGAAAGTTCCGCTAATCCAAGATGGGATGCCGATTATCATGATTATGCTAATGGTCTAGATGTGTTAGTTGATGCTAAAACTACTGGAGACCCCGGAGTAGTTGTAGTAAATACAGCGGGAGATAGGAATGAATGGGGAAGGATAGACAAACGATATACAAGACATTCATTGTGTGGTATTCCCGGACAAAATGGTAAAGCACGATTTTCTCATAAACCATGTTGTGGAATAGTAGGACATGGAGGTAAATATTATCTGCCATTAAGACTAGCAGGTCTAGAATTGGAATGGACAATCGTCAGTGATGGAACATTGCCAGTTGTAGTCCCCCAAGGTTCAGGCACAGGTGTTCAATCTGATAAAGAAGGTTATTACTTCACAGCAGGCAATACATCTACATCGTGGGAATTGAATAATGTATTAATCAGAGCAGAGGTAGTATCTTTAGATAATACAGTAGCAAATAACATTTCAAGTCATATCTTATCAGGCAATTCTTTAAAAATGTATTTCCCAATGTATCACACTATCACTCAAACATTTAATGTAGGAGCAGGTGAGATTAACATGAATATCGTTAAAAGTGCTTCTAAATTATCAGGAGCATTCATTACATTATATCGCACACCAAAATCAGGTGAAGATTTCGGACGCTACTTGCCAGACAATTATGTTTATAAAAGATGGAATTACTTCTATAATCCTATGATAAATGGACGCATTAATGATGTTGGAGACGGACCGACCGATGATAATCTACAAGGACAAGGTTTTGCTGACCATTCTAGACAATTGTCATGGCAATTACAGGTTCAATCAACTAAATACCCAGAGTTTGAAGCACAAAGTTTAAGTGAAACATTTTATTACTTAAGACAAGCAATTCACTACATGAACCCTGAACAGGAAAGTTTGAGTTTTTCATATCGTCAGTATCGTGAAAATAAATTCATAATAGGTATGTCGTTTGA
>DF239602.1:142136-175814 GCA_000507305.1 Breviolum minutum Mf 1.05b.01 | reverse complement strand
CAAAGTTTCCAACATGAAAATTGTTTCGGCTTTGGTACGGGCAAACAATAATATGTCATCCGCAAATCGGAGGTCCAATAATTTTGAGTCACCGTCTTCCAAATCAATACCACATGCAGAATTTTCCACCCTTTGCCTCCATTTTTGCATGGCCCATTGAAGAATTGCTGCGAATAACCTTGGGCTTAGCACACACCCTTGTCTCACGCCGGCCCTAATAGGAAAAACACTATTATCACCAGCGTCTCGTTGGATTTGACCCAGTTGCCCAGTGTAAAGGTTTTGCATTGTCCACACCAGGTGGTCAGAAATGCCTTGCAGCCGCAATGCAACCCACAGTTTATCCCAGCTCACCCGGTCGAAAGCTTTAGACAGATCTAAACTTATGATCCAAATAGGGGTGCTGACCGCCAACAATTTATCCACCACCAAATTCGCAGTCAATAGATGTTCTTCAATCCGATGCCCTTTGCGAAATCCATGTTGTTCCTCAGGTTGGTGAATTTCCAATGCAGGTTCCACGCGTGCAAGCATCATATAGGCAAAAATTTTGTAGAGTAAACGAACACTCGCTATGGGCCTGTAGTCAGCCGGCACCCTGGCGTGCGATTTTGGTAACATCATGAACGTTGTAAGTTTCCAAGGTTCAGGTACTTCACCTGAAAACAATGTTTGATTGTATAAACGCAACAAATCTTGCAGAACATGGTTGGGTGAAAATTGGACAAGTTCGGCAACTAGACCAGCATCATCATCACAGCGGTCGGCCTTCATCCGGCGCAAGGCATGCCGTAGATCCTCCATTGACCACGGGGGTTCACTCAGCGACGGTGACGGCAATGGCACATCGACACCACCTGCAAACAATGCCCCAAGAAATTGTGCAAATTCATCAACCGGTGGTTTTTGTACCAAAAACGATCCAGAAATCTTTGCGTCAATGTTCTTCAAATATTTCCAGTCCGTGATTTGGGCCAAACGGCGATTGACCTGCTCAGTTTTCCAAATTTGTATTTCTAGTCGCTGACGTTTACGAATTTCCAAACTCAGCAACCGTCTTGAGTCAGGATCTTCAGTAGTGCGACGTCTCCGCCTCAGTGATGACAAACCCGGGCTTTGTTGAAATTTAATCCGGTCTCTTTGAATTTGTCCGCCATCAACGGCACTGTGACGTAGAACATGTTCCAAAGATGCAAATGTGAGATCGGGGCAACACGTCCGAGCTGCGGAAACTGCATTCTGGAATTTTGTTGGCAGCATGTCGTCATCAAAATGTGGTTTCCAGCCTTTTATGCGTGGATGTTTTTTGAAAGATTCACGGGGTCCGGCAAAACACCGGACCTTGCAGTGTACGCACCTGTGATCAAGACCAATGGGGAAACCAAAATCGTACCACACGTCATCCAGGAGAAATTGCAAACCGCCAAGAACAAAATCAATTTGCACCAAATTTCCATCGCTACTACGGGAACAAGTCCAACTGTCACGCACATTCGACATGTCCATGTGGCGATTGAAGATGCAAAGCCCCTCATTCAGCACGAACTCAATCAAGGCGTTGCCTCGGTCATTCCTGTCTCCCATACCACACGGACCAATAAATTCCACCGGTTCAAACTCTTCAGCCTCGCCAATACAAGCATTGAAATCACCACCGAGCAACAGAATTTGTCCATCTTGAACGGCATTCCCCAAGAGAAGACGTAAAAGTGCATACACATGTTCAATTTCATCATCCATGGCCCAAGAAGTTGGAAAATAGCAAGCAAACAAAACGAACCGTTTCCGGCCAACGCGGAATGATAAGGAGCAAATACGTTCACCCAAAGCATGGAATACCAAATCATCACACGTTTGCAACAGCCGGTAGGAAATACAAATTCCCACTCCACAATGGCCACTTCCACCGGAGAGGAACACTCTGTGGCGCCCAGGTGTTTCAAGAATCTCCTCTCGTTCATTTCTCCAAGTTTCAGACAAGCACAAAAGGTCGAAATCAAAACGATCAAGTTCTAGCAGAAAATCAATAAATCGATCGTTGTTACGTATGCTTTGTAAATTTTTTGTCACCACATGCAGGGTTATGAATTGAGACTCCTGACAAACATCACTCGTTGGTGCAGCTGGGTCAGAACCACGGTCTGTAGTAATATCATGCATGTCAATGAATTTTGTGCAGTGATTTACATCATTCGTCGACAAAGGACTTGGCCCAAGACCATGTGTCGACTGTCTGCAATCACCTTTGTTGCGTGAAGTTTGCCCCTACTCTAGGTCTTGGATGAAGGCATCCATAGCTTCGCGGACTCCATCAACAACCGCACTTGCATCCAACCATTCCAAGCCAAGATTCCTTCCCACAAAGGCCACAGGCATCAGTTTACCCTGATCCCGAATCACCACCCTGAACGTCTTGTAGCTTGCAATGATGTTGGAAGGTGTAAGCCCTTGAACTTCAATCAAATACTTTTTTATTTTGCTCACAATCTTGCATCGAGCACGTTCTGTCCGTGATCGATTTTCAGAAGCCCACAGCTTGTTCGTGTGGATCGTGCCATTTTTCTTTTGAGACCTGATGAATTTCATGGCTTGCATTGGGGTGTCAAAAGTTGCCAAACCGAGGGGTGATTCCCCATCAATCATTTCCACGCTTTTGTAGCCAGCAATGCCCACCATCATCTGTTGGACCAATGCCTCTGCTTCCTCCACGGTTTTTTCGTTGAATCCACCCACCACAACTACTGATTTGTCAATGTGTTCCAAGTCATCTCCATCCACATGCACATTGCCATGTTGTTGCGCATTCTTGTGTTCCAACTCGGCGATTCGACATTCCAGTTGTTGATATTTTAAATTTCCTTCCTGCACCTCTTGTTGCAACAACTTTCGAGCCGATTGTTCTTCGGCCAAATCATGCTGGAGATCCTCCATTTTTGTCATGAGTTTCGCCTCCATGTCTGTAACGTCTCTGTTGATCTCTTCTCTCATCATGGTTCTTAAGGCACTCATGGTGGCCGCGCTAAACTCCACCTTGTTGGTTGTAATTGCATCGCTCCTAGTCATCGCTGTGTTCAATGCCTTTGGAACCAGCTCTGTGTACGACTGTTTTGCACGAGCTTCTGCTTCCCGATCTGGTGTTCCACTTGGTGCAGCTCGTTTTGTCGAAGAAACCATTTCAACATCATGCAAATCAGTGAACTTCATGTAATCATTCTCGACGTCACCACTTAAATCTTCCCACTTCGCTCCATGTGTTTGAGCTTCCACAATTGTGTGCGCACCCTTGTATTTTTCGAACCTCTCCCACGCTTTGGATCCAGGTTTTTTCGGGTTTTCCATTTGGAATGATATTTTTGTATCACCTTGTTTCAAAGCTAATATTTGCTCACTCGACAACGGCATGGCTTCTACACCCTCGGAGGTTGCAAACCGAGCCAAAACCGGCGCTTGAGCCAAAATGGCAAAATCGGCAAAATTTTCGAAAATGAACGCCAGGGTTTGTAGGTGTTCCTGGTAAATGGTACGATGCCCACCTGCAAAGCAAGCAACCGATGAAACAACAGAATCAAAATAGCGGAGACGCTGAGAAATAGAAACCCTCCGTTCCTCCAAAATCCATTTGTTGGCATGATACGCCTTTGCCGCTTGCTGGAGATGGAGTTACGAATCCAATTTTTTTTTGGTTTTGATCCTTGTGCAATTAACACGCAACCCAACCAATTCTGTGCGACGCTTGGCAGGACCTTCAATGTGATTCCATGCGCAGTGGTGATTGTCAAGGGCGGTTGACCTTGACTTGTCACAACCTCCGTTTTATCAGCATTCCACAGAAGACCTACCTCAGACAGTGCGGTCACCAAACTATCCAACAGTCTTCCCACTTCCAAAGCCGACAGTGCAAAAAGTAAGATGTTACGTCTCAGGAGGAGGGTGGGTGGGACGGACATGTTGTTTTTCAATCAAGTCAAAAATTTTCGACAAATTCAAAATCCAAGCTGGAAATTTATAATGGTCCGTTGGCGGCAAAGAGTTTGCGACCAAATTTGCTGTAACTACATGTTCCCAAGCTTTTCCTCACTCCGAAACGCGTTTTGTTTTTCAGGCCAGCTGTATCGCAAGCAATGTTCAATGCATCCGAAAATCATGTTTGCAAACGTGCTCTCATTCGCAACTGGCCGAAAGTCTGCTTCCAATTTGGCCTTGACATGTTGTCCCAACTTGGTGAACACTGTTCTCCTCCAACTTGATGGCACCTCACCATTGCAAAGCACATGATTTTACAAATCCAATGGTTTGTGAAGGTAAAGATCTTCAAATTTTGTTGCCAGCCCGTATTCGTTCGCAGCCTTGTCCAATTTCAATTTTTGGATAGTTTTTGCAAGGTCATCACGTGTCCACACAGGTTCTGTCAACACATTCGGTTGTTGAGGATCCGAATAGTTTCCGGCGAAAAGTACCTCCAGCATGTTGGCAAGTTTGCATAATCGTGGTTCACAACACAAATGCCAGTATTGTTGTATGTTCGGCCCGCGATCACGTCCAAACACCAGCGGGAAATCATCTTTCAAAGAAAAACCACACTTTAGACTTCCCCCATCACGTCCATGCTGCGTAGAGAAATGTTTATGCTAAAAAACCATGTTTGGCAAACAGGAATGTTGCAATGCGAGACCGTGGGTGACTTGTGTTGTTTGTTTCGGTGCTGCCCACACAAGAGTGTGCAAACGGGACTTGTGCGAGATTGGTGTTGTGTTTCGCCGGTTGCTGCATTCCATTGTCAGGCCAAGTGTCGGGTGTCCTTGCGAACCACCTCAATGCTTGCACAACACGTCGCCCCGTTTTGGCAAGTTGCAAACATAGGTAATAAATTTCCAATGCTGGCCCGAACACACGGCAAACCACGTTGGCGAACACTGAAAAATTCGCTCGATCGTCTCCATGATAAAGATGTCATGCCATGGCAACGTCCACTCCACGTAACCAGGTAGCCGCCGTGCCTACGCTTGGGGCTCGCCGACTCATCATTTCCGCAGAAACAAAATGGCGAAAATGTGCCCCGAACACTCCTTATGTGATCAGTTTGATGAGGTCCTGTCGGTCACTGACACGTGATGAACGTGAAATGTAACTTTGGTTCGTTGTGCTGGCATGCAGGTGTCACTGACCCTATCCGTTTTAGGTGCCTCGTGTTGGATGTTGGACTGATGATGTCAAGTGTCTTTTTCGTGTTGTTCGTCGCATTTCGCTTCGCCTGTGCCAGCGAAAGTTATTTTACATTATTGAGTTTGCTGGTGGACGGCATGTCGCGTGGTAACACAGACGTGGTCGCTGAAACCGTGCCCACGTCTGCAAACAACATCTAAAATAGCTTTGCCGCAATTTTGGCAACAACATTCTAAAATATAAAGCTCCCATGACTTCAAGAACGGAAACCGATTTGGTCCACTGGTTCTTGCAGTTCCAGAGTCTACGTCTGAAGGTCGCCCGCCGAAAAGGCAGCCTTGTTTAGGGCGCGAACCGGTACAAAATGTTCGAAAATGTTTAAACAATCTGTGAAACAAACTGGGCTACTTTGTACCGAATTTCACGGACTCATCCATCTCCATCATCCATTGGCCAGCATGCGTAGCCACATGCCTCCAATCATCCCAGCCTTTTATTCGAAAAAATTGTTCAAATTTGTTTGTCCAGTTCATTGCTGGACGTCCCACGGTTCCGCTTCCAATAGGTTGCCAATGCAGCATTCGACGTACCCAGTGTTCATATGGAAGGCTCATGTATGTTTAGTACTGTTTAGTAATCATGAGGGCGGCGATTTGTCCCCAGTATGATGCCTTTGACGACACCACTGTGTGGGAAACTTGGAATGATCGCGTGGCACCAAGTCCGTTTAACGCAATGGCTTTGCAGAGTATACCAATTCATATTTATTGACTTGACTTGACTTGACCATTTATTGGAACAACATGTGAGCAACCATCCTATACATAGCTTCATTTTTCGGAAACAAATCCGTTTGAATCAGGCCCTTGCCTGGGCCGCAGCTTCCGTAGAGCAATGCGGAGATGCCTATTCCGAAAACAGATGGTGAATCATGCATGCGAAATGGTATGAAACATATAAATCCCCATGCGTTGTATTCAAAAAAAAAATGGAACCTCGGCAACCATGTGAAATTTTTGGCGTTAATATGATTGATTGGGCAAAACCTATTGGTGAGGTCTGGGCTGGCCCAAATATTCATGGCAATATCGGATTTTTTGATTTAGTACCATTTGGTGCAGCGTTCTTGGACAAGGATTGATGATGGTTGTTTGTGAATTGGGTAACCGTGACCGTATTTAATAGGAGCGGATAACTGCCCATCAATTCGTAGATTGTTGATTGTTATTGGTGCCAAGTACGTGCCAAGTAGAGTTGGCAACCGGGATTTTTTTTCAAAGCCGAAATTGTAGCCCAGGGCCCACCAGGTGTCCGAGAACAGCCAAATGTCCGAGGCACTTCCAGGCAAACTTTTTGGGAACCCACCGTTCCCTGAGGTGGCTTCAAGGGCTTGAAAATATTCAAAATTTTGCAGACCAAGAGGTTGGCCACTTCAATAAAACACACCTGGTCAAGCACAGCGAGGGGATCACATACACATAGGAACATCACAAATTTGGAAAACTAAATCGCCAACAGTTGCATACCCTTCGTCCGTATGTTCTACGGCCAGCAATTCCAATTTGTATGGCATGATACCCAAGGGCACGCCCATGTCATTACCCAGGCCGAAGGGGGCGAGCAGGGCGATCCTTTGATGCCTGCCCTCTTCGCTCTGGGCCAATGTCCGGCCTTGCGGGAAGTCCAGCGCCAATTAGCACCGAACGAATACCTCATGGCTTTCCTGGACGACATTTATGTCGCCGTCACACCACAAAGAGTCCGCCCAGTCTATGACCTCCTGGCGACCCACCTTCACCACCATGCCCGCATCCACCTAAACCAGGGTAAGACCCGAGTGTGGAATGCCGCCGGCGCCGAACCCCCAAACATCGCCTTGTTGGGGCCCGACGTCTGGTCGGCAACCCCAACCTGCCCGCCACACACCAAGGGCTCACAGTTCTCCGAGCGCCAGTTGGGTCCCCCATGTTTGTCCAGCACCAGCTGCTGCAACGCATCCCCACGCTTGATGACCTCCAAGCATCATGGCTGATGCTGCTCTTTTGTGCCAGCCCCCGCAGCACCTACTTGTTACGAATGTGTGCACCAGACAGTACCAAAGACTTCGCCGAAGCTCACGACACCGCCATTGGGGCCTGCCTCCAATCCTTGTTGCAGACCACGGACATCCCAGCCACATCCTTGGCCATAGCACACCTGCCCCTCACACAAGGCGGCCTAGGCCTCATGTCAGCAACAATCCTCGCAGCCCCCGCTTACTGGTCGTCATGGGCCGACACTTTCCCTGTCCTTCAGGTCCACTTCCCCGAGCTCACCCACCAGATCCTTGAACAACTCAACACCCACTCTCAAGCATCTCCGGCGCTCCAAGCCGCAGCGGACGCGGCGCGAACCTTAGCCGCAACAGGATGGGAACCTCCCACATGGGCTGCCATAGCTTCCAGCCAAACCCAAGCACCCGCCCCGCCACCAGCACCAGCAGAAGGACCCTTCGCCAGAGGGTGGCAACACACAGCCTCCACCACAGCTCATGCACGTTTAAAGGCAGAACTTTCCACCGCCATACCACCAGCCAGCCAAGCACTCGTCACCTCCCAATCCGGCCCTTTTGCGAGCCGAGCCTTCACAACCATCCCTTACACCAACGACTTCGCATACCCATCCCACCTATTCCGGATCCTTCTCCTCCGTCGACTTCGACTGCCCCTTCCACTGTTTGCACGAACCTGCCGGTGCCGTCGCACTTTCGACTCCCTAGGCGACCACCGCGCAGCCTGTGCCCAGTCAGGAGTACTTCGTAGCCGTGGAGGCCCACTTGAACGCGCAGCCGCCAGAGTGTGCCGCGAAGCCGGCGCACGGGTTACCACCCACACCCGACTGGCAGACCTCAACGTCCAACATGTCCAGCACGTCGATGATCGGCGCATCGAAGTCAAACCCCTCTTGCCCCTTTGGGGTGGGGCTCAATTGGCAGTCGACACCACTCTGGTCTCCCCACTCACCCGTGCCGGTGAACCCCGCCGTCGGGCCGGCCGCTTTGCCGCAGCAGCACTCCACGATGCCCGCAAAGCCAAGGAACGGACCTACCCCGAACTCCTTCGCAATTCCAGATGCCGGCTTGTCGTTCTAGGCATCGAAGTGGGAGGCCGTTGGGGCGAGGAAGCCGCTGCTTTCATCACCAACCTCGCACGAGCCAAAACACGAGACACACCGGCACCATTGCGCCACGCCGCTACCGCCTCCCTCATCTCCAGATGGACAGCTTTCTTCACACACGCGGCACTTTCAGCATTTGCAGCCAGCCTCCTCTTCGAGGACCCAGCCCACCATCACAATCTCGATGGCGAGCCCCCACCCCTCAGCGACCTCCTCGCACAACTCCCTGCAGACCCAACAGACCCCAGCCGCCTCCCACCTCATCATCTTTGATTTGCTGATGGACTTTGCCTTTGGACTTTGCACATCTGGAGACTGGCCAGTATAAAAACAGTCCCAATGCCTGGAAACTGCCCAGTAAAACAGCTCTGAGAGACCTTATCGCGGAAAAAAAGGCGTGAGGAAAAAAAAAATCGACAAACATTAATCGATCATTGATGGCACGTGTAGGTTTTACGTGCTTGATTTGGAAGGTGTCAAATTGCTACATTACAACACCACGTAAAGTTTTGGCATGGAACGAGGTATCAAGTGTGCGTTCGGACCGAGCGCTCATGCGGAGTGCACATCCATATTTTGTTCCAAAGGCACCAGGACCATCCGTTCGTGGATTTCATCGGTTGCGGTTTCATTGGGTTTGCACGGTCCGTATTGTGTTCCCTCATGCATGTCTCCCCTCAGGCCATCTATTTTGGGGAGCTGTCCGCGCTTTGGTGGCCAGGATAGTGTCATAGATGCCATGTGCGAAATCAGTGTAGTGACGCAACAGACTTGGAACTCTTGAAACACAGATTTCACTTTGGCGTGAACACCAGCTCACCTTTATTCGGTTTCAATTCATGCATTTTGCTCGTCCAACTTTTTGCGATAACATTTCGTCACCTCAGTTGCATCAAAAGCAGGATGCCATCCACGTTTCGCCATTTTCTTTTTAGAACGTTTCTCCGTCCTTGTCATTCCTTTAAATTTGGCATGCACGGCGAAGGGACCTGATCGGGAAGTGCCTCGGTTGCACCCGCGGATTCTGACTCAGTTGTGCCCGCGGACTCTGTCTCGGTTGTGCCCGCGGACCTGTACGTTATCATCCCCACCGCACCCCACCCCACCCTTTTGTTTTAACTATCCTCAAGTCTGTCTTGCTCCTGATGACCTGTACGTTATCATCCCCACCGACCCACCCACCCCACCNAATTTGGCTCGTCAACTTCTGCGTCCTTTGTGAAGTCCATGGAATCGTTTTCCGCCCGACGATTCCTAGACCAGATCTGGACGCTTTTGGACCAATTCTGGGGATGCTTTTCGGCCTTGCAGCCTTGCCATTCCCTGCCACTGGCACAAACTCAAAGATTGAAACTTTCCACGGATGCATGGGTGCGAATGCATGATTAGAGCTGGCAAGATGAGGTGTTGCATATGAACTGCTCACATTTTAGAATTTCTGCAGTTTGTTGGTTCCAGAATCAGGGCCCCAGTTTGAGGACAGATGGAGGCAAAAATTGATGACATCCTTCGTTCCTTGTTTTCAATCAGTGGGAGGAGTGCATCATTGTATGCTTTGTGCCATTGTTTTTGCATGCTTTGTATTAAGGTAAGATGGAAAGCACATCTGCCAAAGTGGATCTTTACAAGGATAGCAAGGTGAAACTTCCAATGGCAGAATTAGACTATTTGAAGCCGCTCAGCCAGCAAATCAGAAAATATTTGGACCAGAGAAGTTCTCAGTGTCAAATGAGAGTATCCATAAATTGCAGGTAGTTTGGATTCCTTCTGGTAACCTGTAATTTTTTGCACGCAAACGACTCCAAAAATGCAGTGCTTCTTCATGGGTGGCTATGTGGTCTCCCTTCCCTGACCTCAGGACCTTGGAGGATGCCAGGGATTTCATGACGACGATGGTGAAGAAAACCAGTGAGAACCGCCAAGAACTTGCGGCGGCATAGCTGCATGAGCAAAAACACCGAAACAAAACAGGAAACGGCAGGGCGTTCGATAGAAACCTTGCATAATGCATCGCCTTTCAGCCAGGGCTGTCAACTCATCATTCGCAGAGCACCCGAGGACATCTTTGGTGGCGATTGCTCCCGCATTGCTCGGATAAGGACCGTTCTAGATGAAGTGGTTCTCTCTGACATGAACTGCCAAGACCAAAGAGCCTTGAACTTAGCTTTCAACTCTGCCAACATATTGTGCTTTGAAGTGAGCACATATCTGTCATGCCTGCCCAGGTCCGTACATGCACAGAGGCTTGTGATACATGGCCGCAACATGGAAACATACAGTAATTATGTCCAGCAAGCTTTGGTGCTTTCGCTTTGAACACTGATATTCAATCAATCCTGGTCAAGTCGCCACACAAACAAAACTCCAAGGAAACCATCGAAAAGGTGCTGGAGGTCTGGCAAGACAGTCTGAGAGTTCATAATTGTGAATAATTTTTGTTTTTAAGCGGAAATATACGTTTTTTCGATGTCAGTGACTCAAAAACAGAAATTGCAGCGTTAGCTTCACTCAGTTTAGATTTATTTTGACCACTGCACTTCCACACTCTGTGCTTCAGACGCTTGTGCCTCTGCATTCCTCTCTTTTCTGTCGTCTCAATTCCCGTTTTTTCAGCCATATTACCTATTCCTACTCGATTCTCATTTCATTTGCAGTATCAGCCCAGTTGTGAGATCGAGTATTTTGTTTGCCGCAATGCTGCCATACACTTGGAATGCGTTATGTCAGACACTATGTTGAGATGCTGAGAAGATCCTTTTCTTTTTTTGATTGAGGGTGATGGCTTGATTGATCGAACAAAATGTTTTTTCTGTAAGGCTGGAAGGCTGCGAAGTACAGCTGAATAATTGCAAATTGTTCATTGTGCAGGTATTCAATGCGAGCACACCAATATGCAACAACAGCCATGTAGATAATTATGCTATCAGATATCAAAGCCCTTGCTGTGAGGTGCTTTAGCAGCACTGTAGCAGATGTTGGAATCACAATTGGTTCAGGATATGGGGCTTGGATGGTGCTTGAAGAAGGCACAGTCCGAGGAAAAGGCCATCGCAGAGAGTCACGGAGAGGGCTTGGTGGAGCACTTGTTGGTCAGCAGTCCTGCTGTTCCTTTGATCTCTGTGTCCCAGATTTTCCAGTATTTTTTTTCACATTTACCAGTCCAGTCTTTGAATTTGTCCGCAACAGTGGAGCTATGAATTGATTGTGTTTTCTGGGAAATTGGCGCGCAGGCCAGTTTCACAAAGAGACGCTCAAGCAACTTTTCTGCAAGTAGCATGAAGACGAATCAGCAGTTGGAAGCAGAGAAAGTACAAGGCAAATTCCGAGAGCTCTGTTCATAAACTGCTTGTATGACCCCATGCATATATCACGCATATACAATGCATATATCCCGAGTTCTTTGGCGATTTGAACATCGGGGGTGATTTTCCGACTTTGTATATATCTATATATATAATATTATATATATATATAAGTTTTGGACTTTTGGCAAGTGCGTATGGACGGATATAATTTGATAGTGTATCTTATTGTATTTTTTCTGCCTACACCGAGAACTATTTATATGATATGATATGATATGATATGATATGATACGATATGATATGATATGATATTATATTATATTATATGCTATGCTTGGGAAATGAAAGTGGTTTTCATTGAGGGAGGGCCACTGGACTAAGTAGGACTGTCTTTACACATAGATAAAGGTTGAAACTATCCTGACGTAGGGGTGAAACATTGCTCAAAGGTTGTGGTTTGTGCTATTACCTCCAAGGGATCTCAGAGGCCATAGAGGCTACTACAAAAATATGGTTCCCCCTCACACATCTGAGGGCATGGGCTCTCCCGCTTCCCTGAGTTCGTGCAAGCTATTGAGGTCTTGACCGTGAAGATGTGCTAAAGGCTGTGCAACAAATAGAAGCTCAAGAGGCCCCATGGGCAGATGATATCGTGGAGCTTGGAGTTTTTGTTCCCAATGAATGCCATACTGGAAGGCAGCAAAACTATTCAAACCTGTCAACTTGAACTACACCAGGCCACAGCGGTGGAGGTGGAGGTGGAGGATTTGTCCCCAAAGGCCTGGCAACCGCTGTGCTTTGGCTGCTATGTCTGCTATGTGCAGGCCGTATGTCCAGTCATTTGGAATTCAAATGTTGCACCAGACATGCGAAGGAGAAGAAGGCAGCTGATGCCTGGTCACAATCGTTTGATGAGGTGTAACATGGGGTGAGGAATGGCCATGGTTGTTCGCCTTTCCTAGTGACAAACAATGAGATACTGTATTTGAGGACATTTTATATTCATCTACTGTAGTATGTGTGAATGTAAATTTAGAAATTTATAAATATCTAATGTTATGTATGTATGTTTCTCTTCACATTTACATATCTACAACCGAAGGTAAAGCCACTAGAGGGACTTGACAGCAAGACATCATGCTTTCCACGATCAGCTTGGCAGGACTTTGTGAAGTGCCTTGGCTGATAGAATCATTGAGAGCACCTTCCAGAATTTCAATGGGAATGGCTTGAACTATGTGGGAAATTCAATGGATGTGAAGTGTGGGAACTTAGGCGAGTGCTGGCATGCCAGGAGCCAGGTGAGCTACAGGCACTTGAAAAAGAGGCCAGCCTGCTGGGTATAGACCGACGCAGAAGTCCTCGTTCGAATCCACGCAAAGAATAATGAGCAACACCAGCTCGGCCTTCTGGACTCTGGTTACACTAAAATTCACTAAAACCTTCCCAAGGCTTTTCTATAATTTGTGATCTTCAGTACTTAGACAAGTAGGCCTCAGTCGGCTCCAGACACCATTTTGGTGGGAAGTTCGTTGGAGGTCGCGAGCAGTGCTGCAGAGTAGTTGGCATTTGTGGGTACTATAGGTAGTTCAAAAGCTTCTTCTTGGTGCCATGTTGAAAAACTGTGAAAGAGATGCGAAGCAGCAAACCCATCCCTGCAGGCAATGGCAAGCAAGGCCATAAAGCTTGGGAATTGGATGATTTGGATGGTCCATCGAGCGCACCTTGATGATCCCACCTTGGTGAAATTCGATCCTTGGCAGAAAGAGACCAAAGAGGTGGTGTAGAATCTGAACCTGAGAAAGTTCAGTTTTGCCGTTTTACCAGACTTCCTGGACGCTATTTTTCTATTTTGCTTGGAGCTTCCTGGATGACCTCATTGCCGAGGACTTCACCAATTTGAAGATGCCAGATGGAAATGTGGAGCCTCTGATCTCCCCCAAATTGGCAGTAGCAATGGAGAGCCCCTTGCTGTGGAACGGGCAAGTTGCTTCTTTTATTTTTGTTATATCTTTTCATTGAGGGTATGGTGAGTACTACGTTGCTTGTACCTGTTGTTTGTGGGGCCCTTGACTTGTTTCAAGGTTTGGTTTGGCTTAAAAAAGGCCCTAACTTGTTGGATTTGCAGTTTCCCGTTGCCTGGCTTTAGGCAATACACATATTGAGAACTTGCAACTTGGCCGAATGAACTTTTGATTTTGAATGCTAGGAATCGTAAAACAGCCATTCTGCATCAAACAGGTTTTGAATCTCTGAGTTTTTGGCTCCTCCTTCTTCGGGAGAAGAACTATTGTGAGCCTAGATGTCCCATGCATTTTACATCTGTACTGAGGTTGATGGGTTGCACCAATCTCCAGGATCAAGAAGCTGCCATTCTGGCCGTGTCATTGCGTTCCAACCGGTCACTAAAGGTGGGTGGGGTGGGTCCCAAGATTGAAGCACAGATGTGAGGACTAACTATCTATATAGGAACTTGTAATCTATAATTATTGCTTTGTTGTTTGTTGAACGGGGATCATTCAATTTAGCTTGGCAAATGGTCACAGCCTCGGGGTGAGAGTGCAGGTCTTGAACATTGACACAAACGCTATCCAGCCCCTCACTCTGGAATCCATCGCAAACGGGACGAGCGTCAATCAAGCACTGCAAGAGTTGCGGTGTAACAACACTGCCAGTGGCCGCCTTGTGACGGAGGCATTCCTTCATGCGTTGAAATCCAATCCAAGCCTTTGCAAGCTGGGTTACCCTGTAACCGATGCATACTTTCGGGGGGAGATCGACAAGCAATTGACTCGGAACAACGATGCTGCACGAAAGAGGCGTTTGGAAGAGAAGCGACGAAGGGAAGCTGAAGGTGAAAGTCCCAAGGCCGAAGTGAAACCAAAAGCTGAGCCCAAAGGATACCCCAAACCCAAGGCACCAGAGCCGGAGATTGTACAACCTCAGGTCTTAAAGGAGCCTGAGTTGCCACCAAAGGAGGACCCCAAAGTGGAAGAAACCAAACCAGAACCCAAAGCAGTTGAACCGAAAGCGGCTTCCCCTGCAGAGCCTGTGGAGCTTGCAGCTTCTGAGCCTGTGGTGCCGAGCGAAACGATCGTGACAAAAACAGAACCAGAGGCCGAGGCCCGAACTGCAGAAGCTGCAAAAGCTGAAGCAGACATTCCAGAGCCAAAGTGTGAAGACACGCCAACGGAAGAACCCTTGGAAGCTCCACGCAAAACTCCTTCGATCACTCCAAGCCAGGAGGAGTCCGCATTGCCGGGCATGGTGGTCACTGTCATGGCCTTACCTTGGAGCTGTTTCAGCACAAATGATTTGTCGATTTTTTCCCATTCCATGTGACAATGTCTCGCCCTGGCTGAGGCACCGGTTCCAATGCATAATTTGCGTAGCTGGGAGGGCATTTGTGATTCTGGGGGCCTGTGTGGGAGTGCCATCATCAGATAGATTTTTACATGACAGTTCTGTATGCAGATGTAGATAGTTGTGCTTGTATGTATACCTGTGCATATGTATTTGACTCCTTCTGGGTGCTCTGTGTTTGGGATGCCCAGCGTTTGAGCACTTTGATTTCGCCATGCATCTCACTGGCCTTGTCAAGGTGGCTACCTGTACAAGAAGAGCCCTTCGGCACGTATGATGAAGCATTGGGACTGGAGGTTCCTCACCTGGCAGTGGGTTGCTTCAAAGATCTTTAAAACGTTGCTGTAAGCACTGTAAGCCTACTTATTGCATACACCCATCTAAAACGACCTAAGCTGGCCGCTCTGACGTCAACTGTCTATTTCCCTGCTTTGTCGATCAGATTCCCGGCCATGAGGTATTTTGTTCTGCATGAGGGACGTTTGATTTGGTGGAGGTGGGAGTGAGTTTGATCTCCAAGGGACTGTGTCTCAGTCTCTGAGCAGTGAACCAGTTTAAGTTTAAACCTGATCCGCAACCAGGAGGGATCGTGATATTCCTTCTGAAGGAGTCATGGGCCAAGCAGACCCTGGAGGTTGCAAAGGCCGGGGCACATGAACCTCGTTCCACAGCATCATAATGTAGCCATATATCATATAGCAGCATAACAGTTCAAGATTATTGACAAATTCCTCCATGCCTATGAGTGTCGCCTTGCACATCGGCAGGATTCATCAATTTCAAGCTCAGCCGTGCTCGCATTGTCCCAGACACGCAGAACCCAACGATCTTTGCCGTTGAGTCTGTAGATGGAAAGTGGCAGGCTTCGTGATCTTTGCGCAACATTCACCATCATTCACCATAAATCCCAACAACTTACCATAAATCTAATCAGAGCCTGGAGTACGTGGTGTAGCAGGTTTTTGATCGCTTCCACCTTTGAACCTTCCACAATCCTTGGCCACAGGATGGATCGTTGAAGGCCTGGCAGCGGGATTGTGAGAGAATTATTTGTGTGGAGGCAACTGTACCTCCCAACCTAAATCTTTCTCCAAATTCATGCAACCTGGCAACCTGCTATTGGCTTATCAGCTTTTTTTTTTTTAATAATATATATGTTACTGTCAATGTAGGAGGTATCCCGCAACATCTCAGATTTGCGGTGCAGGACATGAGCGATGCCAACAGAACTTTCGAGCTTCTTGTCAAAGGTTGACATCCAGACCACAAAGCTGGAGGAATGTGAGATGGTTCATAAGGAAATGCTCATGGAATCATGGAATCAAATAACATTTGTAAACTTGAAGCTTTGCCAATTCCATTGTGGAATGGAGAACTCCACAGTCTGATTTTTCTGAGGTTTGATTGCACTCAATCTGCTCACAGCCGCGATGAATGGATCAAAGCTTTGATGAGTGCAAACGCCTGATTTGTGGTAGGAAACCTTTGAATGGATGAATAGAACATATTTTTCTCAGTGTAAAACTGTTACCATTTGTGATCTTGACATTCCAGGAGGACCATGATCAAATAGGTCGAAACTCTGATGGTGTTCAAAAACTGTGCCAACTAAGCATTGCTTGAGTTGAAGTTTGTTTCTGCTCCGCGCTTGGCGGAGCGGAGACTGCTGTGTTAGGGTCTTCCCAAATTGATTATCAATCAGCTCGCCCAAGGTGAAGCATTCAAGCCAGTGGCTAAGCCATTCGGCTTCAATTCGGCCATGAAACATACCTCAGGAACAGTCACTTGATTTTTGATTCTTGATTCTTCCTGGGAGATCACTTTATATGAAAGTGAGATGCTACAGCGAAAAGCAGTGGCTGGGGCTTGGTTGGCAAGATGTGCAATGTTTGATAAAGAGCTTGCTTGAACATTGGTCGGTCTTGGAGTCTTGGAGTCTTGGATTCCCCCGTGCGCATTTCGTCGATCTCACTTTTGAGCCCTTTAGTTCAAGTCTAGTTCCAAGAAAGGGCCTGCGTGCCATGGTCTTGCTAGAGGCACGTCAAGGGTTTAAGGAACTGGTGGTTGATTCTTGCCGGATTCATGCAAGCAGTCATTAGAATCTCTTTGCTTGTATCATGTTTGTTGGTGCGCAAAGGATCACAAAGCATCGAAACTGAAACCAAGCATGAGGCAGCATGTTGATTCTTCTGAAACTTTGCCTTTGGCCAGTTTTAGAGACTGGCTCAAGCGTGTTCCAGAAAATTTAGACGTCAATGCGGCAATGCGGCAATACTTTACTTTACCCCTCGTTTTCGGCTTCGGCCTCCTGGTTGGTGGATTCATGCCGTTCCACCTGCGCTCGATGTCGATACAAGAAAATGAAACGTTACCTGGGAAATTGGACCCCGTCAGTGAGACCAGGCAGTTGCCGAAGTCTGGGATACCAGAGAAGCCCCAACATATCAATCACGCGAAAAGCCCCGCAACAGAGCTGTCCCGAAGCCCCGTTCCCACACCGCCAGTCTCGCAACTTCGACCTACACAGCTCCGGATTGATGGAGACTTTCTGAAACGTGAGAAACGAAGACCCTTTATGAGTCTTCCAAAGGAGGCAGACTGTGATCCACGGGCCCACATTTTGGTTATTAACCAGGAAGGGGAAGCTGGACAGAAGGGGCGTGATCATATCAATCAAGAGTTTCGAAAGGCTGGCTTGTTTGGTTACTTCCATTTTTGGCCTGCAGAATCTTCCGCAACACAAAGCAGAGCTGGCGAAGTTAATGGAAGACTCGAACATCATGAATTCACACAAGCTCTTAGCCACAGAAACATCTATGAAACAATGCTTTACATGAAGTGGGCTTGTGCAACAATCTTTGAGGATAATGTGAGACTCGTGGACGATTTCCTCACTCGTCTCACTTCCATTACGGTCACGGACAGTATTCCACCTTTTGATCTGATTTTGTGGGGCTCGTGCAACACCACGGTGGAGAAAGAGGTGCCTCATACAAAAAAACCTGAGCTTACTTACGGCCAACCTGATCCTTGTTTAATTGCTTACATTGTGAGCCTGCAGGGTGCCTTATTTCTGTTGCAGGCTGCGCCTCATTCAGGGGAAGCAAATGGAACAGCTTGGAAGGTTCGACCCCACATCGACAAATCAAGGAAGTCTATACCAGGATCCTATTGGCATGTCGTTCCAAGCATGGCTTTTCAAGGATGATTTGAACGCGTTGACAAGTGGTACTGCAGATTTTCCATGTCGCCGGCTAGACGACGCACAACATCATCGTCGTACTGCGTGATTGGGTGAGCCTCGATCAAGATGAAACTATTGGAGAAAGGCACATGGCTGGGAATATTCGAGGCAGAGCACAAAACCCAGGGAAGTCTTCTGAAGACAGTGCTCAATCCAACCTTGGACTTATTGAAAATCAGTGGAGGTGGTGAAGCTGTTCAACCCTTTGGAGCCTGTCGAACTCGTTCCTGACTCGTGTGCTTCTGGGATGGTAAAAAGAGTCCAAGGGCTGCTCTGATCGTGTAGTGATGTGGATGATGAGTGAAGAGTGTTGATTCCAGGCTTTTGGCCTTGCATCAGCTGAACTCTTCCAATATAATCGTTCCTCGACGATGGCCGGACGGCCGGATGGTGAGCTGTTTCTTTACTTCCTTTTTTTTTCCCTCTCCGTTCGTTGGAGAGACAGTTGAGCTGCGTTTTTTTTTGGAAATGAAAGGTCTTTTGGTGCGTAAGCGCAATATTTGCGTAAGCATTTTGCCTATCGCGCCATGATATTTCTCGGGTCGTAAGCAGACTTGTGTACTGTAAGCAATTTCCCGGAAGTTCATTGTCCGCGCCTGATAGACATTGTCCTCGCGTACATCATTGTTTTTGAGTGACGGATCCAAGGAGAGAACTTTCAGTTTGACAATGAGCAGCGGATCAGCAAAGATGTGCCTTGATTTTTAGACCATATGCTGGCTTCAAACTTCAAAGTGATGTCGACGGACTATTTTTGTTCAACATCACGTGGGCAGTTTCAACCCAAATAGAGTGATAATTTCGATGTGGATCGACCTCTTGGCAAATGGCTTAGGTTTGTAAATGGCTGCTTGATGTGTTTCGTTGCAGTTCGCTAATCAATCAAGATTATATAGGGCGTTGGTCTACGTCATTTCAATATTGCCGCATAGTGTTGCCATACATTTGCAGGATCAACTTGGAAATATTCACCAGACAGACTGGAGGGTGCCTTTTCTCACTTTTCTCCGAAAGGTACAGAAGTACAAGATGCAGGTGGAACGTTTCGAGCTTTTTCGAGAAGACATCGAAGACCTTGTCAAGCTCACAGTTGACAAGATGGCTCCTTGCATTGCATGCTTCAAAACAAGATTTTGTGTTTTGTGCACATTCTTAGTTCTTGTTGCTGTGTTAGCTGGCTTCAGCCCAGGACATGTACCACTTGGTCTCTGCGGTGGTTCTAGGTTTCACCACCAGCATCTTCACGGAGGGACGCATTTGGGGAGCCTCGCCTCCTTGCTACATTGCCATCTACTTCATGACCATAGGCCCGCTTTTTTAGAGGATTGGAAGATCGGTGCATGCACTGAAAGAAGAAGTGACGAGTGACAAGAGGAGTAGTGTTTCAAAATTCTTGCCGGTGAGTGCTACTATACAAGTGAAGTAGTTGCAAAATGCAGTCCATTTCTATCGTGTACGTTTGAGATAGCGTCGACTGCTCGATGGAACACAAGATGAACTTTACTTTTTCAGGCTGCGGCTGGCTTTACCTCCTCATGACTGTCTGGCTTAGCATGTGCCTAGTCCAATCTTTCCAGGTTTTCCACCACTGTTGACATTGGAGCCTGAGACAAGTCAGTCCATGTTATAGAGCTTGGTGTGCACTAGATCAGATTATTGCTGAACATTGGGGCATGAAGCTTACGATTTCCTATTCCAAAAGGTGTGGCCTAGGTCCCTCTCCAAGCTTTCGGGTAGGTTCTCAGGGCAAACGGTTTGATGCAGGGGCTACAACAAAATCGTGGGAAGACGTGCTTTGTAGCAATTTGGTTAAGGTATGCCTCCATCTCTTCTCACAGCTTGGGCGTGCGGCTTCGGACGCGCTACGTGCGTTTGCCAATTCCTAGCATGGAACAGCTCCCTGGCAGAGCAAGAATCCAGCAAGTCCCTGAATTTCATGCCAGGTCTTTTGACCAGAAGCCTTGTCAGTCAATTGTTAAGATGGTGTACCTACTGAATCCCAGGCTCTACGGCATTTCTTCGAAATTGCAAGAGTTTGAAGAGCAGGGACTTCAAAAGGTGTTGCTGACAAATTTGACTTGGAATCCAAGGGTGATGCAGCAATGAAGTTGTGCAGTCACCTGAATCCACGTGTTGAGTTCGGATGCAAACCTCCCGCTCCATGCCAGATGTTCCGGCTGCCCTTCGGGCCACAGGGCACACCACAGTGGGATGCACCGCGGGCAGGAGTAGCTGCCCCGAGCATGCTGCCACCAGGTGGAAGCAGTGGAGGCCACTTCTGAAGATCCGCAAACTGCTGACATCAGTTTGAATCTGCGAACTTTGAACCGACCATCCCGACCATCTCGACCATCCTGACCGCAGCCAGGTGCGATGCAGTCCAGCTCCTCTGGGCCAAACCCACCTGAGCGTCCGCTGCGGCATTCAAACTCCATGACTTCAGAGGCAGGTTTGTTGGTCCTGTGGATTGGGGCACGGGGATAGCTTGCAAAATCCTACGTGAACAAGACGTACACTAGAAGCACAACACAAAGTTACTGTATGTAGTCTGGTGCACGAAAAACTCAGAGATTTTTGAGGATCAAAGAGGTAGCTATCAATTTTGCACGACTCTTTTTGCGAAGAGTTTGGTCCAAGCTTGCGGAAAAGTTGATACGTTCGTCGCACGCAGGGTAGTAGACCCCAACTTCTGCAAAGCTATGCAAGGCTAAGTCTAGAAGGCTTAGTTGAGGAGGCTTCAGGAATCTTGTGACAAAGAAGTGCGCTGGTCATAAGTGGGACGGCTATGAGAATAATCTTCACAAATCATATGTCCTAAGACTGTAAGTATTGTCTTTCATTGCCAATGCGAACAATGCAGCGTTGGATGGGATGGCTGGTTGCTTTCCCGGCCTTTTGCACCTGCCACGCAAAGCCTCGAGAACTCTTCGAGATTGGTCCTGAGGATCAGGAAACTGGCCTTGAGCCCTTTTTCGATGGAAACATGGTAGCTTGGCTTCTCGACGTTGGCTCCTTTCCCTTGCAAATTTCCAAGTATATAGTATGTTTGGCTACATGTATACATATAAAAAAACGGAAAGATATACACAAGCATACTTGCACCATCTTTTATGCTTTTTTAAAGCTTAAACATACATTGTGTGCCGGGTTCATTTCACTCGTGCTCATACCGCTGTCCCCTATCTAAGACCTAGGAAAGATTGTTTGTTTTGTGCTTGGGCCATTTTGCATTAACAAGGGGAAGTGAGTAGACTAAGTATAGGTTGGTCCAGGGGCCCTGCAACTCCTTTGTCCCTGGGTGAAGGTGGGAATCCATCTGTGAAGTTCGGGTTGTTAGGATATGCAGTAAAGACATGTACTGCCGCAAGCTGCTGCCTTATTCACATTTCCCAAACCTGTGCAACATGCAGGAGCCTTGGGGTGTGGTATGTGTGGGCTATGTGAATGAAGGCTCAGCCAACCACCAGTTGTTGAAAAAACTTGGCGCGGTCACTGAATCTGATGAAGCTTTGTGGGAATTGCAGGCTGGGTAGCGCAAGTGAGTTTTGTTTGCCCATGGTTACATCTGTAAAGTTTTGTTTTTGCCGCTTGGGAGATTTACACTTGTTCTACTTCAGTTGAGAAGCTTCCATTATCTTCCATACATCCGCACGTTTCAGTGTTCCATCATTTGTATTTTCTGGCTTGTGTGAAAGTCTCTCGTTGATCGCTTGCTAGGTTCCCATGCTTGCTGCCAAGGGTTGGCAGGAGGAGGAAACCTTGCAATTGATCCGTCGCAACTATGCAGCGAAACTTTGGGAGATGATTGACCTGCCTCCTTTGGACACTGATCCAGTGGTATTTCCTGGTGTTGGCAAGTGGAAGGACAGAAATGTGCTTTCAGATGCGTGTGATTGAGGTCATTCATGACCTAGGGAAACAATAGGCGGCAGACACTGTAAGCATGGGTGGATTTGGAACTCAACAAGAAAGTACAGCTCCACTCACTTACAAAGCTCCATAGGCTAGACCAGCCTAGAAATAGCAAAGCTGAGGAGTTTGACCCAAACCAGGCTCTGTTCAAAGCGGGACCCGCTCTACTGACAAGTTCAAATATAAAGAAATGCTGCAGAAGATGAATAGAGATGAGTAGAAATATGTGTAGTATTGATATGTATTATCTCGTTGAAAAAGTGAGTAGACCTTATACAAATCCTTTGGGGTCAATAGATGAGCATTCAAGTAATTAGTCACATCAGTCAGTCAATAGATAAAGCCGAAAGCCATGCCATGCATGCTGGGACCGCCAGCAAATGACACCGCTTCCCCACTTTGTAAGAGGTGTGTTTTGTCTTTCCATTCAATCCCAATTTGTATAGATGCCCTGTTGATTGGCACGTGGAAATACTGTATTGTTTTCATCCCTCGGATTTTGAGAAAGCCTCCTCCTCTCAATAGCTTTCGGTTTGTAGGTGATTTTTGGCAGGCTGGTAAGAGAACCCTTGACTACGCTCACTTCAGAAGTAGATTTTTGAGGTCGGTTTCAGACCGGGGTCTAGTTGTTGCAGTGGGGGCGTAGAAGTGAGGGAAAGATTGCAAATTCTTGAGCATTCATAGCTGGTACGCTCTGAGCAGGAGAAAGAGGTTCGAAAATGGCTGCTGCAAAATGCATTTCCCACCATCAACTACAGAATTCCTGGCTACAAAGGAAAGAAGGAGCCCTTTCCATTTGACAAGTATTTTGGAAATGCCAACTCTGGTGGTGTCGGCCTGGTCATGGTGAAGATCAACGACATCACGGATTTTGGTCCTCAATTCCGAGCCATTCGCTATATGCGGCCGCATATTGATAAACTCTCTGGACAAATCCGCTTTGCCATTCTGGAGAAGTCAGATTCAACACTAGAAATGCGAAAAGCATTGAAGGTTGGCTTGGATGAATCCATAGAAGCTGAGTTAGTCCTGTATGAAAACTTGGCTGGAATTGGCCGAAAAGTGGACAACCACTTCCATGGCAATGAAAAAAAGTACCGGCTTTCAAACTTGACGGAAGATTCTGTGAATCACTTCTTTGAAGCATACTATGCTGGTAAGTTGTCCACGTACTGGGCGTCAAAGGATGAGGGTCAGAAGATAAAAAATGCCGATGTCACAGGGCAGTTGAAGGCATGGGAGTTTGAATCACAGGTCTTCCATGCAACTCCAAGTGTGGGAGTCCTGGTTGCCTTTGTGAACGATCCCGCAGCTGGCTGTGCAGCCTGTACGGAAGGTCGTGCGATTTGGGAATCTGTCATAAAGGCAGTGAAGTTGAATAGTCAGCTCAGAAAGCGTTTCCAACTTTTTTGGTTAGACCAGTCCAGGGATGAACACCCCGAAAAGCTAGTGCCAGGTCGGTTGGGACAGCCTATGGTAGTGTATTATCCTCCAGGTGATGCTTCAAAGCGGAGGAAGAAGACGATGCTTCTCCATAAAATGAGTGCATCCTTCTTCAAAGATTCAATTCTGGAAATGTTAGACGATATGTTGGAAGATCAGGAGGATGGTGAGGAACTTTAGAGTTTTGACATGCTTGCCAAAAGCGTGCATTGGGACCGTGATTTTGTGCCCAAAAGTGCCAAAAGACCGGGCTGTTGGGTGCTAGTCCCAATTGTGTGAAGAAATGTGTTTGGGCATTTCATGTTGTCATGAACAGTTTTTTCTGGTAATGCTAGCCATGTAGCAGAGAATACCGTTGAGCCATCCCTGCTATCCCGTATAAATGTGGAGTAAAGCAAGTCATGCTTGAAGCTTGAAGTGTGTAGAAAGTTCAATCTAAGACGAAAGGCAGAGGCCATGTGACCTGAATTCAGGACCTGTTGGGCAAAGGCGAAGCAGGTTTCGGGCGACAAGAGGCGGGTCAGTGACAGTTAGCTTTGCTGAAGCTTGATTGTTGACGGCCTGCCATTTTTGCAGGTGCTCACAAGCGCTGCGCACGCTACCCAGAACGAACCTAGAAACAAGAGAGAATGGACAACATAATTTGAAATCCAGTGAATTTTTAGACACATGACTTTCCGCGTGCCAGCAACCTGCTCGGATTGTCCAGAGATTGCAGGATTGCCGACATACATCACAACATGAGACGCTGGTCACTGTAAGCTGTGCCTGGAAGGTCAAATGCTCCGGCACAACATGTGCAAATGTTTCGTAAGCTGCAGTCTAAGTCCGGGATCCTAGAGGCCAATGCCTTCGAGAGAAAGTCATTTTTCTGGGACCAAATTTTGTGATGCGAGGTGGCAATGCTTCGATGCCTATGCACGGGTGAGTGGATTCCTTAGCAAGTAATTCTCAATTTGTGGGCTACCTTCTGGTTGCGTCGGACCAAGGTATGAGCTTGGGAGTCTACCAGATCGTTCAGGCCAGGATTGATTGAAAGTGGGCCAGTCGGATGGAAACCAAAGACCGTACTTTGTATGCTAATGCATCAGTCACGACGAGCTGGATTGTAAGGCCATCAACCTTTTCGTTTTGGGCCTCACTCTGGTGGAGACTCATTGTCCTTCTGTAGCTTTTGCAGTGACGCTGACGCTGCAAGCAGTACCTTGGACAAGCAACATCACCAGTTCTTCCCTCCAAAAGCGCTTTCTATTTTGATCTCGAAATAGACACTTGTTTTGGGCCATGAAGATTCAGATCCCCCAAACACCTCAGAATTTCCAGATGTTTCCAGGTAGCCTTGGCTTTGAACTTTTTGGACCTTGCTGGGATGCAGCTCTGGCAATGGGTGATGGTCCAAGTTTTTCAGCCATGATGGAAACTGTAATTCTTGCACTTTAGACCTTGGAAAATGGTTTGCCTAACACGCCGATTTTGGGGTCCTCTTGGTTCACTTGCTGAAGGCATTCATGCTGGTCATCTCTAGTGGGCCGGTGGCCCAGATGAGCGGCCTACCAACATGACAGGATAGCAGAGGGTTGGCCACAGTCAGATGGTCAGGTGCTCGGTGATCACAGCCTTCTCCCTTACCTATGCCAAGCTGAAGGATGCCTTTGGCCATTGGAAGTTTGCAGATAGTTGCATTGGAATTTGTGATTCCTCTCATTTGTCCTTTGTACCGTGATCATACCGTGGACACGTCTGTTCTACATTTCAAATCGTTTGTGCGCTGGGTGGCTCTTGTGGGATCTCCAGGGTCAAAGGATAGATCGTATATGATATGATATGTATGTACTTGTATCCAAACCATACATCATAGATCCTTTCATATATATTTTATATACAGTAGGTATCTAAAGGCAGAGCCACTGAATGTTCACGGCGCTTAATTGACTTGTGGGAGCCGGTTACTGGAACTCTCTGCTAAAGGCGGATGGGTTGCCGGATGTGGATGCACCATTCCCACTGGCACCAATCGCCTTCTGGTTCCAGGCGAATGGGGTGATGCTATGGCGAAAAAGGATGAGATTACAAGTTGTAATTCTATAGTGGGCTCAATGGAATCTACTGATCTGCCATGTATGTAGCACTTGTGTTTTCCAGACTTTGATCCTGATTTATGACCAAGGTTCATTTGTATGCAGTGCAAATTTGGATCATCCTCGGATTAGTACGATTGAACCTTCCACAGTCCTGGTCAGGCTCTTCACTTCCATGTGCTTTTGATCCTTGCCGGGCCGGCTCAGATTTTGGTGGAGTTGAGCTTCCTTTCTGCCTGCAAAATTAAACATTAGAGGCATGTGACTCATGTGACTCCATTGCATAGCTGTTGGGGATGACTTGCGGGAGTTAAGGCCAGTCCCAGCGATGAGACAACTTCGTTGCCAAGGCGCTTTTGTTGTTTCTTGTCCCAAGTCAGGGGTACATCTTGAAGCAAACCTGCTGAGGTAACTTTAATGATTGCCATTCAGTGCTGGATGTCAGGCGGTTTAGGTCTGTTCTCTTCCTCGACGTCTTCGGTGATGCTAGCTATGTGTGGCCCTTGGGGGTGAGGCTCTGGAGGTGTGGTGGTCTTTCGAGTCTGGTGAAGCCGTAGCCTAGGATCCAACGGATGCAGAACATTCCCTTCCACGGTCAGTGGAGGAAGGTAGCATGCAGGGACCTCGGACCTCGATCAAACCTCGGCTCCTGGGTCAGCTCAGTGCGGGTCAATGCCGGCTATTGAGGACTGGTGTCGCTGAACGAGTAGAGAAGGCATTGGAGACAGTACAAAAGAAATATGGCATCAGCGACACTGATCAGATTATATAGACCAGTATGCACTTAATCAGTCAATCTCTATAGAAACTTTGGAGATTGCCAGACTCAGTATCACCGGGGATAGAATTGTGAATTGCGCCGAACTCCATTATTTTCAGCTTCTTTTTCGCTCCGGAGGCGACCGCATTGGCAGACTGCTGGGACAAGGGCAAGATGGCGCAGATGGCTTTGCGAAGATGGGAGGCATGTGGAAGTTTGAAGCAGCCAAGCAAGCTCCACATGATTGATGCATGCTTTGCCAGAGAGTACTGGGAAAACAAATCAAAGAAAATCAGACCAGACTGTGGAAAGGTGCAAGTAATGTATGTTGGACAGCTGTCATTGAGTCATACAAATCACGCACTTCTTGGATCAAAACTATCCACCTGTTTGCTCGAGGATCCGTTTGAAGTTACAAGTTTTGTCAAACGACCGTCCAGGGTCAGAGGTTAGTGCGACCAAAGAAGCCATGAACCTTTGTGCCCTGATGATGGTTGTTCTGGCTTTGTCCAGTTCAGAAGGTGTCCCTCTCAGTGGATGTGATGGCGAGAACGATTGCGCGGATGCATCTGACTTGCTTCAAATCCACGCAGGAGAAAGTCCAAGTGATGGCCAGCAGGTTGCTGAATTTGCTCAGGACCAGAACCGCAGTTTGCTCAGCCGACGCAGTTTGCTCAGCCGACGCTTCTCGTTGGAGCCTGCGGAGACAGGCTCTTGCAAGCAGTGCGCTTGCGAGTTCATCGAGAAGGCTGACAAGTGTGGCAAGAAGCTGGGCAAGAGCCTCAAGCATTGTGGGGCCGTGGAAAAGTGTACCAAGAAGACAGTGAAGAGCCTGACGAAGTGTTCCAAATATCTTGCAAAGGGACTTGTTACCTCAAAGTGGAACGGCAAACATTGCAAGATCAAAACCAAGTGCTATAAGGAGGCCGGAGAGTGCATGGTGCCGCAAAGCTGCTTTGAGGCTGTTCCCTTGGCGGACTGCTTGGTCAAGTTGGGCAGTGAGGGTGGCAAAGCAGCAGATCAGGCCGTTCAGGCATTGAAGAGTCTTGGGAACATCAAAGCAAAGCAGATGGAGAACGCGGTGATGACTGGACTGGACTACTCATGGCACTTGTTGCAGAAAGCCTGGGGCTTCACCCTTCCTGGTATGGTCAAGGATCTTTTGGAGAAGGATGGCATGTGGGGATCAATGAAAGACTTCATAGATGGTGTTTGGGACTTCGTTGAAAGCATCGGAGATGACATGGCTGACTTTTTTCAGGCAATCGGTGATGTTTTGAAAAAGGCAGTGAAGGGTCCGATCTCGTTGCCCAGGATGGAGAATGGGAAATATATGGTTCTTCCATACAGCTTCGTTGCCCCGTGGTTTACGGACTGCGACTTCTTTCAACAATGGGGCCACCTCAGCAAGGCCTTGGCCCAGGTCTATAACCCTTCACTTTGGGATGATATTGGCAAAGCTTACAAAGGTATGGGGAAGGCCCTTTTGGAGTGTGGCATGTTGACCACGGACATTCCAGTCACGAAGGGCATTACACTGAAACAGTCCACTCCGTTCATCACGATGCAGAAGGTGTCCATGACCTTGTCCAAGAAAGCAACGGATGTTGCAGAAGGCTTTCTGAACTTGGTGTACCATGCGGCCAACGGGGTCGAGGACGTGGTAAAGATGGCCAGCAAGGCCATTGACAAGGTGTCAGACTGGATCTCCAACTTAATCTTTAAGAACCTGCACCTGCTCCAAGACAATGATGGGAACAGCCTCCTGCAGCTGGCGACCGGGATCTCCCCCGAGCAGCTGGGGAAAGGCGGATTGGCAGCTTTGCAAATGGCAGGCGCCTGTCCGGGCTACAACTCCACTACTAATCATGTGAATACCAAAAACTATGCATGGATGGTTCGACTTCAGGGTAGTGTGGGCGCCGAACTCACCGACCTCTTGAAGGTGAAGGCGGCCCATGGAATTGGTGTTTACCTTGGCTGCCGTTGCGGGAAATTCCGTGCTGTCCCATTCATCAATTCCCGCTGGGTTTCGCTGGATGCAGGATTCCCACCGAAAGAAGCTTTTGACGATACCAAAAAAAAGATAGGCGTCGGAGCCGATGTTCAACTGAAGTGGTGTCCACATGAGTATCCATCATTTGTTGACAACATGAAAACAGAAGCCGTGATCCAAGTTTCTGCTGGGCTGAAGGAAGGAGACGCAAAAGGCACTCTCCGCGCATCACTGGCGATCTGGGATCCGAAAGGTGACTTCACGTCAAAGCACGGCTGGGGCAACAACATGTTCACGGACTTTGAGCCTCCGAGTTGTGTCGGCTTCACATTGGCTGGTAATTTTAAGTCACTACCCCAATCACCACAAGCTCTCCTTCAAGAACTTCATTCGAAGGAGAAATGGGAACTGACTGGCGGCGTGAGTGTGCGAATGCAAACATACTTCTGCCTCTGCTGGGATGCGTCCACGTGCAAGCATTGCAACGAAGAAAAGGATCCGGCATGCGACGAGCCAGGCGCCATCACTAGTAGCTAGGTCCTAGGTATTGATGCAAAGTCCCACGTCCTACAAGAGGATGAGACCACTGAGACTAATTGGACTTTCCGATGAGTGGGCGACCACAAGCCATTGTGCCCACAAAAAGCGGCCATATATCCTAGTCAAGCATAGTCAAGCCACGTACTGGCAGCACTCTATCTTGGGTTGTCCCCCCCACCAACAGTGTAAAGTCTTCACCATTTTTCTGGTGGTCCTAGTGCATGGTCTGGAGGTTACAACCCAAACTGCGAGATCCGAGATCCGCAGCCAAAAGTCCGCACAACATGAGATCAGGAAGTTAATGCGAGAGTGTCTTGCAATCGCTCACAATGACAAAGCTTGACGATGCGGTCAGGTTTGCACTTGAAATATTTTGTTGACCTGAAATCGTGGTGTAGTAAAATGGCAGTTTGTTTTTCAAGGATCATCTGTAATCACTGGACCCTCCAGGCGATTCCAGAGTTTCACATGACCAGTGAGGCAAGGAGTTTGGAGTGGCTTACGGTTTGGTTTTTGAATGCATTTGATATGATTTGATGCAGGATGCGGAAGCCTTATGGCAATACCAGAAGCAGTTCACAGTTTGGCGCAAGGCTGGGGTGTGTGACACCGGAAGGCTTCCTGATTGCTTGACGAGACTGGGTTTTGTTGCAGGCTTTGATGGTGAGCTGGAACGAGAACGAGCGAATTCCTATACCATCCGAGGTGTGAAGTCAGCACATTAGATCTTCACATTTGCAGAGTTGGTTTGAGTTGAAAATGACTAGTTATGCTGAGTTATGCTGAGTTATGCTGAATCATTCTTCTCTTTTGAACCGGACCCTCTTGTGATTGTGATGCCGTTTTTGTTTCTGTCAGACCTGTATAGACCTTTCCAGATTCAGTCCATCCTTTCCTTGCGAGCCACGAGTCGCAGGTCCGAGATAGTCTGGAGCTGAAGGGATGGTCAGAGTTGACCGCCATTGAGAAGGCGTGCTGAGCTGACCATGACTGACCAAACTCTGCAAAGTTGGTAATAGGACGGGGATGGACACTGACATGGCATTCCATGGGGTTCCTTGACTATTTTATATTATTTTGATTCTGCTAATCGTTTTGTTCAATAGCATTCCTTAAAATGCTGGTGTGAAACTGACTATATATGTAGTACCACAGGCAGTTCCTTAGCCGAAACCAGCCAACCCACTGCCTGCCAGAGCGAAGACGTCTTCACTGGTACTTTGATTGGCCCTCTGTACGGGAATGGCCAGCAGTCCGGGTGCGCTCTGAATGCTGCGAACTGCTTCATCAAGCCTTCTGACGTATGACCTTGACTTCTTTTGATTGCAACTCTGGTGCCAGGGGTCAAAGGGGCTACTACTACGACCTTGAAAATGGTTTGGTTGCTTACTTTGTCAACCGAACATTTCTTGGAAAAGAAAGTAGCATCCTCCGAGCGACCGAGGTGAAAGCATCTTTGGCAGTCAAGGTGGCAAGTCCCTAAGCCTAAAAGAGGTTGGTGGTTGGGCACGAGCCTCAAATGTCGAGTGTGGATGGATTGAATATGATTGAATGTAAGTTCCATGTTTTTGAGATCTTTGGAGAAACGTCAGTTTCTCTTTGGAATTGGTTGTTTGAAATCACCTTCTTGACAGTTTTGAGTTCAGTGCAAGACGGACCATGTGGTTTGTTTGCTAGTCTGGCCGATTTCTGGGGAGGTGACAACCTTCCAGCGTGCGGTGCAGGGGCTTCTTGCTCTGAGCCTTGGCGTTCTTGCCATGGAAATGATGATCTCCATTCAATACTCATAGTAGCATAGTGGCATAGTAGTCACTGTAGTTGCAATGTTCTCCAAGGAGTGAAGCACCTGAAGATGATGGTATCCTGGCAAGTCTTTTTCTTGAGATGCATTTAATGTTCTGACTGCAACTTGCAGTAGTACTTCTTGTTGTGAAACAGTCCAACGATTGACATCAATTGAACGTTCCAAAGATCCACATCAGTCTACTTGAGCATCGGTAGTAACTTACATGACAGGTGCTGCTAGCTCGAATAGTCCTCAGGCCATGGCGAGTTTTTCCTGATGTAGCACGGCCTGGAAGCAGATTTGTAATGAAGTTGACATATATGTTGACATTACTGAACTTTGATCAGCATAAAATCGCCGATTTACAGATGTTGGCATAATGGCCCTTCAGAGTTCCCATCAGCGGAAGTCAACCAGCGTATTACCTTTATGAGGGAGCACCGCCCACATGTGTCCAGCTTGCGATGTATAGGGTCACACACACACACACAAGCAGCAACTCATTGAAGGGCCCACAGGGAAGCAGGTAGCGAAGTATAATTTCAGTGCCAAGTGCCACAGTGGCAATGCCTGTTGACAAAGTTGTATTCTAATAAAAACGCGGCAAGATCATAACCAAAGCCATGATGCAAATGATGTCAACTTTGCCTCCCACGTGCAAGGTCCATTCAAGGTGATTTGTGTATCTAATGATCTAATGCTCTATAGCGGAAGGTCGGAAGATACTGCAACCCACTGACTAAACCTGGCAGATTGCAGCGAAAGTTGGTAGTTTCGAAATGGACGAAGAAGCGTAGAGCAAACAAAGAAGGAAGACGAGGAACCCCAATCATCCTACTTAGCCTGGCTTTGAAACTGAGACGGATCAAACTGTTAGAACGTGTGATACAAAAACCCTGAAGCCATCCCCAACACCAGGATACATTTGCTACATGAAATTATTACCAAGGACAGTTGGAAAACAGGGTTGGCAGACCCTGGTCCTCCTCCTATGCACAGGAAACTATGAAAATCACAGGGAACAGTCCGTACAACCTCTATCTAATTTGAAATAAAGCTAAAAATGAAAGAAAGCTAAAAAGAAATGAGAACTGCAACACATGACATGGCACAAAACAGAATGCATCCTTGTGATGATGTTTTTTTTTGGATTTCATCGCCCGCTGCGACTTTGTCGCCAAATGACCCATTGAAAAGGCTACGTTCACCCGTCGCCGTTCGTTGACCAAGTCTATGCCTTGAACTCAGACCCAGGTTTTGCCACATTTCGGTTCTTTCGGGGGATGCCACCCCTGACTGGTTACTGGTTAGTAGGGATTACTATGACTATAACCGTGACCTATAAAATGGACATCCACATAAAACCAATGTTTTTGTTTGTTTGTGGCTTAAACTGGAGATGTAGTGGGATGCCACAAGCTGTTGTTTTTGCTTTACACGGGGTCCTCAAGTTGATGAATTGCCATGTTGACACTGCAGCTATATCTGGATCAGGGTCCATGCCAGGTTGATGGAGTCTGGTGATGAAATTTTGAAATTTGCGTTGCCATGGATCCAATCCAATAATGGATGCCAGGTTTCAAAGGGACTTCATGGTTGGTCTTTAGTCGCAACCAAGGATTTTGGGCAAGGTGATGTCATCCTCGAAGAGCGACCAGTGATGCTAGGACCACCAATGGCACCATGCAAGATGCCCGAAGAGTTGAAGCACGTGGAATTGGACGCCAAAGATGGATTCAAAATGAGTCGCCATGAGTGGGTTTTCGCCTTGCACATTGCATTTCCATCTGAGCAAAGTCGTCCTTGCAGCATGGATCCACAGACACTAGAGTTCCTCCTGAAGGATTTGGCCATTTTCGCACCAGCTGACAGCATGGCAGCTGCATCCTTTGCACAAGCCTTGCCAGAGTTTGCTGATTCGTACCGAGAAATCTTGCTGCAGGGGTTGTTGCTGGGAAAGTTTGCATCCTTTCCCTTGCATGGTTCATGGGAAGGTGGTCGCTGCCTCTTTGGTCTTCTAAGCAAGCTGAACCACTCCTGTTATCCCAACTGTGTTTGCCTATGGCCTGGAAAGTTGCGATCAGACAAATCAGAAAACCAAGTCTCAAATCTTTTGCATTGCACATCTGAAAAGTCTGAACTTCCATGTGCACAGTTACGAGCAGTGACGCATATTTCTGCAGGAGAGGAGCTCACATTTTCATATCTTGGTAATGACTTTCCCGTACGAACACCCTCCACGGAGCTGCGCCGGGAACGGCTCTTCCGTGGCTTTGAGTTCCAGTGCCAATGCGAGTTGTGCCAAGGGTCTCAGCCGAGGAGCTATGGAGAACTTTGCCGAAGAGCCTTGGCGTATGGGAAGCCACCACCACGACCGAAGCCAAAGGCCCAGATCTTCAAATCTTCCTGAGTTTGATGATTCGTGACGATCCGGGAAGGGGAATGATGAGAGCAGTTGGCAATCGTTTGGGAATTGGTTCTTTGGAAAGGGAAGATTGGCGATTCCCTGGCAGTCAGAATGGTGTGTTTCTGGATCTGGGTGTGCAAGTTGCTGCAACTTCTTGTCAAGCTACTGCCATGGTGCTATGGTTGCTCTGGCTGCTATGGTTTGTTTCAAGAGGGCCAAAGTTGCTCGAGGTTGAAGATACGACGTTCTAGATTCTAGGAGCGATCGTTAAGAGCCGGTCGGTGTTACCATTCATTGCTTGCTTCGACATTGAGTCTGGAGTCATAAGCAATGATAAATCTGGAGAGATGAATGTGCGGCTGGGTGGCAGCAGGAAAAATGCTCTTGGAGAACAACCATTCTTGAAGTCTGCACCCAGACTGGGATATGATTGCCATTATATCATACTGATGAAGAGGATGAAGAGGATGAAGAGGATGATGAGGATGATGAGGATGATGAGGATGATGAGGATGATGAGGATGA
>DF239602.1:114169-141538 GCA_000507305.1 Breviolum minutum Mf 1.05b.01 | reverse complement strand
TGATGATGATGATGATGGTGATGATGGTGATGATGGTGATGGCGGTAACTACCACAATAAGAATACGGATAATAGTAACGACTATGGCAATATATCAATGGTATTGATGATACCGATAATGATAGTAATGATAATAATGATGATAGTAATAAACATATTCAACAACAATCTATGAAAAATAATAACAATCAATGAATTAATGATGATCAATCATAATCAACTATAATCAATATTAATCAATAAGAATCAACAGTAACAATACTGTTTTCTTCTTATTGCAGCGTTAGTGCGAGCGGTCGGATAGAGGCTTGGAATCTCGGATCAGTGTTCGCGCAGATTCGGTCTCATTGCTTCTGAGGACTGCCTTCTTTGGACAGACAAGTGGCTTGGCAGCAGGGAGAGAGATGGGTATATACACCAGAGATATGCTGAGGAGATCTGGTGATGCAAGTCTATTGGAAGGCTTTCTTTTTTTCACATGGCGATGGGTCTAAACGTCTGAGGCCTGCCAAAAGAAGTGGACAACCTGCCATGGAGGGTGTTGCTACGACTGACTCAGGCCAAGCGGACCATGTGTGGACGTCGTGAGGGAAGCAACCTTGCCGATAATTTACTGAGCACGGTGTTCCAAGCGTTCTACTGACTGATGGTGGGTAATCCTATTCCTGGGTTGCCTTTCCTCACTAGCAGGTTTGTAGTCCAACTAGCCAGAGCATCACACCTACTTGTTCAAGCTTCATGCCTGTGGCAGTTTGTATTGTGCAGCTGAGGTGCTTCAATGTTGCCAGAATCTCATTTGGAACTAGCAACCACCGCTGCGAGCAAATTTTCAGAACACTTGGGGCTTCACTTCAAGAATGCATAGATAGTTGAGTGAAATGTCTCCAGTCATCACAGCAAGAATTGAATGTTAGTTGTAGTCACTGTAGTCTTGGCTCCAGGTTGGATATTCTTGGGCATTTCAGAAGGCCTTTGCAATTGGTTTCCCCGCACCTTTGGAGTGGATATCTTCCGCTCACACTGGGGGAAGCTAGCACCCCTGGTGGAGGGAGGCCTACGGGTGGGAATGGCCTTAAGGTGGAGGAGGCATAATCAATATGTTTTACAAGCATACGGAGCAAGAATTACTTATGACTTGCTGGCAACAGTGAGTTTTGGAGTGCGATGATTGGTGATCGGGAGATTTGGTACTTATTCTCAGTACTTGGGTTTTCTGATGTATATGCCCCCCAAATTTTAGCGAGTTTGTGGAGAGTGGCCATTTGGCCAACTCAATTTTGTAGGATGTGTAGGAGACCAGAAGTTGTATCGCGGGAGAAGGCGTCGCACTTACTTACTTCAAGTCTGAGTACCTAAACCTCTATAAGCGCCTCTGGAGATGTCTTCTCCAAATACGCGCGAGAAAAGTAAGAGCGACATTGCACCCCAATGAAAACATCAAGCCCTGTTTGAAATCAGAATTCCAAAGCTGACGCCGTGTGGTGGGGAATGGGAAGTCTTCGGTGAATCGATCCGGTCATCATTCTGAATTCTTCGTCATCTATTTCTTTAATCATTGTATCATATCTCTTGTATCTATTGTGCTATGTCGTGTATAGGTCTCAAGACTTTAAAGTGGCTGGCATTCTGCAAGGCTTTCATCAATACATGTAATTACATCTGCACGAATCTACTTCGTATATCTTCGTATCTACTTGCACCAATACTGCGTCCTTAAACGCATCTGGATTGCGCCAGTTGACCTCCACGACCCCGAGGATGCAGAAGGCCTGTTGCTTATGCCGAACTTATGCCTCTCAATTCCTCAAGCACTTGTGTTGTGGAACTATGAAACCTTTCCGTGGACAAGATGTTTCTTATCCAGCCTCAGATATAACGATAATTGTAAGGATTAAAATTAAGGACTTTTGGTGTTTGAGTCGGGCTGAGTTGCTCAGCAACGAATCAACCATGTGCATCTTCACGGTATCATGTACTGAAGACTATGGCGTGCCTGCAAGGCGAGACTTCAGAGGAGCACCACTCTCACGAGGTCTCGGAACATTCTGGAGAAGCAGGCCTTTCCCTTGATCGATGCCTTTGATGCTTGCTATGTCGGCAACGGGGCTGTTGAATCGGTCAAGATTTCTTTTGGGAAGGTCACATAGCTGGACCTTCCAAAGAGTCTGCAGCTGTGGAAGAACATGGAAGCGAAGGCACCCAGGGCCTGGGGAACCTCAGTGGTGAGTTTTTAATCAAAGTGTCATGTAGCTTTGCGTTTGCTAAGTCATTGACGGCTTCCTTTGATTGCAGTCATGACACCGTAAGTGGCAGTTGGTAATTCGGCCTTGCTCCAGGCAGTTGGCAAACCATTCAACCCCCGCAGCACTTGGCTCCAAAGAGAGCCCTTTTTTATGTGATAAAGTTGGAGTCTTTTGTTTGGTTGTTGTTGTCATCCTTGTCAACCTTTTTGTGCTTGTCTTTGTCGGTGTTGTCGTTCTTGTTGTTCTTTCCATGGTTGCTACACAGAGATGCAAAGAAAGCTGAGATTCGGTGTGGCCATTTGGACTCTGGCGGTCACAGCTGGTTCACAAGCCAGTCATTGCCAAGTAAGACCGACAACTGAACACGTTTTCGATTGCACCTTTGATGGGGTACTGGCAGCCCCAGACATCCGAGTACCATCTTGGGGAGCTGGTACTTTCTTCAAACTCTACCTGCAACTATCTCAAAAGACAAAGAATGACATCAGCAAAAATGCAAGCTTATGCCAAGAATTGGAAGTAGCAGCCCTTGTAGGGTATAGTTCTAACTATCTTGCACTATACGAGCACGGAAAGTTGGATTCACAAGGAAAATGTAGCATAATGGATCGGGTTGCCATTCTCTATTGCATGGAGCCGGTCCTACGTGCCCCATCCGAGATTGAAATCGGGATTGGAGTCGAATCGAACCGCCGAGCGCCAATTCAGATCCTAGCAGCGGTGAATCAAGCCCCCTCAAAGAAGCAAAAAGTGGAGATACCCATCGGTGGGCCTTGGGGAAGAGCAGCGTTTCAATTGTTCACAATTCCGGATGATCCTTATGTGGATCTTTGGCGGGTGAATCTGGTAGCTCATCATGATGCAAATGCTTCAAAGCTAGATGCAACCAAAGGGGAAATCATTGGCATTTATTTGATTCACGAGTCCTCACCCTGCGTGTCAAAAGCAATGGTACAAGGTGGCTGCTTTAATCCTGAAGAGGTTGAAACGTGCATTTTATCGGTTCCAGTCTCGTTTCTCCCAGATGCATCACAGGATCTCAAGGTTGCCATGCACTTGACCTTCTCAACACGCAGCACCATGACTCTCAGTAGGGGTTCCCTCCCTCGCTTACAAGCAGGCAGATGGATCATTTTTGCGACTTGTGATGATTTTATGTACCCATGCCCGTCAACACAACTAGAAGTGGAATCTTGGGGTGAAGCAAACCTTCACCTCAGGCTGACCACTGGAGTCCTCGTCGTTGTGCTGGGCACCCTTTTGGTACTCTTTGTAGTCAATACGATATACTGGTTGGCATACTACATTCTCTACCAGTGCAGCCCTGACATAGATGGAATTTCTGCAAAGCAGCATTTATGGCCTGTGATGTTTGGCCAATGTGGTCGTGCCCACGTTCGAAGCCTTGGTCATTTAGCCAAGCTGATTGCATGGCCACTGCCTTTTTTTGCCACTTTTCTCAGTCTTATGCTCGGTGTCTTCCTTGCCACCACTGCGCAATTTGTCCTTGGGAATTATCTTATCATGGTGCAAACGGGCAACAGGGATATTTGCTTCTTCAACGAGAGGCCATTTGGCTGAAGAGAACATGCTGACTTTGGGGTTTTGTAGGTTTCCCAGAGGTGCTTCTATTCAACCTTAAACTTGCAGCTAGTTTGTAGCCGATTTTGTGCAAGGTACGTAAGTGCCAAGGGATATGATTACTATAGTGATAATAGATGCTACAAGCTTCTCTTTCAGGACGTGAATTCCATACCTGTCAATGCCTATGATGATGATGCGTCTCTAGTTAGTTGGGCTGTAGATGATTTTCACTGTCTACGATGGAAGTGATTTTGATCCTGCTCGCTTTCCCGCTCCTCGAAAAGTGATCTCTTGTATTTTAGTTGAACGTATTGTATTTGCCAGTGGGACCGGTGCTTTGAACGCCAACCAGGTGCTTCTTCCCGGGATTCCATGATGTCATCCCATGGAACAATATGATTTCCAATGTGGCATACTTTGTGGCTGGAGTCCATGTGATTTGTCAAGCATTCTGTGCAGAGACGCGATGCCGAAAAGTTGCTCGGAAGGGGATGGCAGCACTGTTTCAGTCCATAGATCTTGATGATGTGGGATCCTTGAGCCGTAACAGATGGAACGAAGTCTTTGCACAAGCTGATTGTAATCGAAATGGATTAGTGTCCAGAGGGGAATGGAGGGAGGCTTTTGGTTCTCTTGCTGCTTTTGATTTCATCGATCAGAATGGCAATGGCATGTTGGAACGCTCGGAGTGGGATGATGCCTTTGTCCGCTTTGACAAAGAAAAGCAGGGCTCCATCACAGCGGCCGACATGCAAATCGCCGTGGAAGATCAACGTATTGATCTTCGCGCTTTTTATGCGTTGGGTGTGGCCTTTTGGGGCCTCGGCATTGGAAGTATGTGTTATCATGTTTGTCCATCCTTGTTGACCTTCCAATTTGATACTTGCTTCATGATTCCCCTGGCGAATCTCTTCACATTGGCCCTCTTGGACTGGCGAGCTTCATCCAGCTCGGACACCATTACTTCAGTGAAGTACATTGTCTATGTGCTGACGCCATTGTGGCTAATCAATTTTATAGGAACTTGGTATGACATCGGAGCATTTGAGAGGGACTGGCATTATTGGGTCTTTGCAGTCTTTGCTATCCTTTGGTCTACAATTGTAGCTATGGCTGGTATCAGGCGTATCATCCAAGCGCCTGGTTTCATTGGTTTTTGGACCAAACGGATCCTACAGGTCGTCCTCATTTCCTCAGTGCTGATTGCATTCCTTCTGCCTCAGGTGCGTGCTACCTACTTCAGTGGGACAGCTAACTTCTTCCTGCAGCTCTCCGTTATTGTGATGGTGGTCGTAGTTGGCCGCCAGATATATCTAGAGGATGCCCGCTTCATCAAATGTGAAGCACGGGAAATAGGTGCTCGGATTATCAAGCAACTCTATACTGCTATATTGCTCGTTGTTGGTGCGATTGCAATGGTGGCGTTCTCTGAGAAAGTGGTGATTGTGGAACCAGGGACGCTTCCAGCTCAAAGCCATGATGCAAATCAGGCCTGTGTTTTTTCAATCTTCGATTTGCACGATGTGTGGCACTTTTTGTCCGCTATTGCCCTGGCCTTGTACTCAATGCTCTTGCTGGATGTTCGTGTGAATTCATGGGCCCGGAAAATGGGTATTCGCGTCCTCTTCGAGCAGCTTCCTGGCGGAGATGAAGGTCAACTTTGTCGCAGCGACAGTGAAGATGAAGAAGATGAAGATGCCGAAGACTCAGAATATGAACTCGAAGATGTTGTGAGAAGGGAGGACGAATCAGCCTAAACTGAACTTGGACTGCTGCACCCCAAGTGGCTCTCCGCAAAACCATCACCCTTTTGATCGGGCAAAGGGTGTTGAGATGATTTGATCCTTGAGTTCTTCGTGCGGTAAAACACTGCGGTATGCTCTTCGTCCTCATCCCCGAAGATTGAACAATTCTCAGCTTCAGCCATTTCTTCCCTCAAAAGATATTACTAATTAGGAATCTGAGGATCATTCCAGGGATAATGTGCAGCCACATTGTTGTATCCTCCGCCTTGGCAGGTCATCTCCGGCGCCTTCAAGCAGCAAGTGAATGGTGGACGCGGCCGGTGAAGGCGGACGCTGCCGTTGGATGGAACTGAAGGGTGCCTATGCTGCCACATGTTGAAGCTCCAACATGAAGTGTGCCACATGTCCAGGTCAGATCCACATGGCCACATGGTGACTCTGGCGAGATGTTTTCCGTTCTGCATCTCTGTGCTGTGTGTTTTTTGGGGCATCATCCAATGCAGTGATGGTGAAGGTGATGGCTTTGCTTTAGGTACATTCACATTCACATCGAAGACTTCTGTATGCACTGCTTCGGGCCAGGCCAGTTCTTTCGACCAGAAGTCCTCAGTTGTTCGGGTGCGCGGGTTGTGGCAGCTACTGCCTTCGCAATGCTCAGAACTCAGACGTTGCCACTCTGTCAGGGCATGTGTGTGTACCATGCAATTTTGAGATGCGCTTGACTTTGGCACCCCAATCCTTCCAATTTCTGAGACGTGCTGGATGGCTAAGGTATCAGTCTTCTGATCCAGGGAGATCACCTCTTCTTTGGCAGGTTTCTTGAGTTGCACTAGAGTGTCAGAATTGCAGATGTACAGAACATGATCCCACATGAATCAATTACTCTTTTCGCCTTATATCCGGATTCAGCAGAAACCCTTGGCAGTTCTGGAACCCAACTGTTGACAGGCTTTGTCCAGAAGAAACTTTCCCGCTGCAGTGCCTATCTGTGGAGATGATGGCATCTTGACTAGGAAGCTGCTGCTGTCTTCGTCACGAAGGTTATGACTGTTGTAAGTCGTTTCTAGGAAGTAGCCAATGCCATAGCTGATGAGTGAGACGTTTCATGGTCAGAAGTGGCTTGAGCTAAGGGATTATGATCCCTCAAGAAAATTGAGTGATGGCTATAAAAGAACCTCACTATTGGGTTGATGACCATCACCGGTTACGATGGTAAGTGGACCATTGCTCAGCTGGTTTCAACCCGTTTTTGACCACACAGCCTGTGCCTCACAACGGCCGCTCCGCCTGAGTCCCACTCGAGCAATGTGTTTTTGCCCGTGCACGGGAAGATGGACAACTCGCAGTATGGCCAGCAGAGCCTTGATGGCAATCTCTTTGCACTGATCTCTGACTGGAATCCTTCCAACCTCTTTGAAATCCGTGATGTTGTGTTTGTAATCTATAATTCTCCATTGTTTTTCATACTCATTATGTATATATATATATACTGTATATATTCATATGCACGTCACATATATATAATTTAGATTGTCATATTTACATATATACATGTATATTGTTTCATCTTCATTCATATTTTTAGAATATTCAGAATATCTATTTGTTTTTTCTCCCAAAGGCATTCATCACTCACCAAAGCTCGCAAGAGGCGAATAGCAGCGCAGAGGATCTCTTCGAGTTGCCCTCCAGGTGGGGATTTTGGCTCAACCCCTGTGACTTTCTTTGGATATCTTGCAGCCAACATTGGGGTTTTCTAAGGCGTCCATGGCAACACTTCACAGGGGTGGAGCTGCCTTGCAATGAACATGAACGGCAAAGTGATGCTAATGCGCATCAGAAATGTTCATTGTTGCTTGGAAAGGTTTCGGCACAAACTCATTCAAACCAAATGCAGACTGCTTGAAACTTGAAACACTGTGTGTTCGGCAGGGCAAAAAGACATTTCAATCCATTAGTCGATTCGTCTAGCTTCCATCATCATGGAACTCAGCTCTAGAGACATGAAATGAACTTCTACATAAGAGTCTTAGCCTTTCTTTGTAATTTCTTTTTGTGCATATGATTGAAAGCATGTATATATTTTGGAGGTTGCTTCTAGCAGTAATTTGAGTCCTCTCTTTGTAAGGTACCCCTCCGGTATATATACCCCTTAGACAATCAAAACATACCCGTTAGCAAATCAAAAAATACCACTTAAGCAGATCAAAAAATACCCCTTAAGAAAATCAAAACATACCCCTTAGAAGTGCCACCCTCAGTTAAGGGGTATTTTTCCAATTTTTGGGGACCAAAACATGCACCTTATCCCCCAAAAATGCCCCTTTGAAATTTTGCTGAGGGGCATTTTTTGAACCGCCCAACGGTGAGAGCAATAAATACCCCTTAGTAAAATTCAAAAAATGCCGCGGGGCATTTTTTGGGGCTAAGAGCATTTTTTGGCACCCTCAAAGAGTCCCAGATTGGGTTTGATTTTCTAAGGGACATTTTTTTAATTTTCTTAAGGGGCATTTTTTGATTTTCTAAGGGGCATTTTTTGATTTTCTAAGGGGTATTTTTTGATTTTCGTAAAGTGTAGTGTATTTTTTGATTTTCTTAAGGGGTATTGTTTGATTTTCTAAGGGGTATTTTTTGATCTGCTAAGGGGTGTTAGAAGAAACCCTCATCAATATATATTTACATATACATATATATATATATATATGATGTGATGTGTATATTTACGTATTTGATACTACATTCGATCAGAACGACTACATCGAATCAGAGCCTTCCGAAAACATTTGTTTCCTCCAAGGCTTGCAGGTTGGGATGGCCACCGTTTGCCAGTGGTCTGGATCCGCGGACGAAACTTGACGCCCAGTTCCTTGGTCGTTGTATACAGGGCCAAGCTGGGATTTTGCAATTTGCCAATATTGATCCATGTTTTGAAGTCATATCTTTTCAAATGGTTTTGGAATGTGAAAGGACATCCTCGGACATTCCTCGGACACAATCTGTTGACTAAGCGGTGTTCTTTTCCTATGTATTTTGTAGAATGTTTGTCTCAATACCAGCAAAAAATGAGGACGAAGGAAAAGCCGGGTCAGGATCAACTTTATATTATTAATACTTTTTTCGAGCGGAGGTGTAGTGTACGGTGATCCCTAAAAACAACTTCTGGGTTTGCGAACGAAGCGCCCAGTGCCTCGAATCGTGTGAATTCCACTTTGATTACGTAACCGAAATTGCTATCATTGATCATTACTCTGATGAGCGTTGGCCACTTGCCACTTGTCCATTGGAGATCACCGAAGCACATTTCCTCCCATTGATGCTCAATCAACAGCCTGCTGAGATGGAACACTGGGAATCCAAATAAACTCCTTTTCTGGACTTTCGCACCCGACAATTTGCCCTAGCCCCTTAAAAACAGGGAAGTAGCAATCGTAAGGAAAAGTCACAGTATTTCAAGCTTTACTATCAAAGTCAACCTTGGTGGAAAGAAGTGGAACTGCAAAGCAAAGAATTCTCATAGCCTTCCTGAAAGCACGTAACCTGGAATGAGAGAGCATCAGCCAGGCAGCAAGTCTTAAGAATCAACTAATGCAGTGGCCATGGTATCCATGGCTTGTCCTACTGAGCGGCCAGCTATTTCAAAAAGGGCACAGTCTGACACGAGCAGTGGCAGAAGGTGAGATTTGCTATGAAATCGTGCAAATGGATCCAGTTTCTGACGAGCTGAACCAGTACCCTGTGCAAGTCTCGCTATGGCTGGCCGCGGGTGGACAGCCAGGAGCACCTGGCTATGGTTTAGAAGACCTGGCCAAATACATCGAAGCCGAGGTCATTTTCCCCAATTCAACGTCGGCGTCCTGCGCTGCACATATTATGTCTATGCTTCTGACATATTGCCTTTTTAACAACCGTTCTGAGTGCAGTGTGCCCTGGGAATTGTTTACAAAGCCTTGGGAATATATGGCAAGAAGCTCATGGCCCATCTTTGATTTGGTAGCTCTTTGGGTGAAGCGAAGCATGCCAAGTCAAGGTCAGAAAGGCAAAGTGTCTGATGCCGAGCTCTACGAGCTTGGCTGTGATGATGAGGCACGAGAGATGTTGGAACAGATGCCAGTGAGTTTGCCCGACGCTGATGCGAGGAGGATCCAGCCAATTGCACGTTTCCAGACCAGCCTTCTCATAAACGCACCAAGACTACTTGAGATGCCATTTGCTAACGATTTTTGCTCAAGGCTAGCCTGGGCCTCTGCGCTTACTGCCTTGTCCCTTGTGCACGATGACCCACGTATTTCTCCTGGTTACGTGTTGCGATGGTATCAAACAGTGATATCCTCAGTGATCAAAACTTATCCGTCACGTTTTATGGACTTCGTTGTGGAAGCACCATTTAACCTTTTGGGCCATGTGCCACTGCTGGTTGCGCGTGATCTTGAAATTGAACCGGATTTGGGTTTCTTTGCTAGAAATGTTTCTGCATTGGAAGATGACGAGCTAAGCTCCGATATCTTAGCACCTTTCACGCCTGTAGCAGCTGCACAAGCCCACTCCTTGGAAGAAACACTTGCTGTAACACACGAGTTTTTGATGATTGCGGGTGCTGCTTACATGTTGATAGCCGGGAGCTTGTTGGGTGCAATTCGCCACATGGGCCGCATTCCTTGGGATGATGATGTGGACCTTTGCGTTGATGCATCTCATGAGATGCAACTAGTAGCGATAGCAGCTTACATGGAAGCTGAGCGTCTTGACCTACCGCCTCCAGCAGATTATCCTCTGCAAAGCAGACGCGCTTTGGCCTATCTTCGTGAAAAGAAACACACTTTGCAAGTTAGGTCGTCCAGAGCCTTAGTTTTCAGGATCCAAGGGGAGTCTGGAGCTCACGTCGACATTTGGCAGTGTTTTTACTTTGCCACGGGTCGTTCTTCAGACGATGTGATCCTCATGTCTCGACTGTTTGGTCCCAAAATTCCGCGACAATTCATTGAACCACTGAAGAAGTTGCCCTTTGACTCTCTGGCACTTTGGGTCCCCTCAAATCCAGAAGCAGTCACACGCCTCTATTTCGAACAGTACAATAATACGCTGGACTTTATGAACATTTGTGTTGGTCGTAAGGTCCATGCTACCAAGCTGATGTTTGATAAGGAAGTGCCTTGTGTAAATCTCCTTGACAAGTCCAAGCTGGCAACGCCATGGACACGGACAGTGCAAGGTAAAGACGCAATTCTCACTGCCCTGGAGACTGTTTTTGAGCGTTTGCCGGGATTAACTTTTGATCCCAAGATCATGGAGCTTTGGTATTCCTTCGTAGGTGGCGAACCTCGATATTATGTGAGGTGGGAAGGGCTCAATGCAGAGCTTGGCTTGGTGAACTGCACAGCGTTGCTGTGGAAACATGATCCCGTCAAAGACTTACGGCATCCTGGCATGACTAGCGAGCTGCCCTTGCGCTCGGTGATTTGTGGCCACATGGCTTTGCAACCTCAATTTGTTTGGGAGGATGCCTGGTGGTGAAACAAAAAGGTGGGAGATGGGAGAATGAATGCCTGAATGCCGTGCCCAAGGCAACTCTTGCAAAATTTTGCACGGTCAAAATGAGAAAGGTTGTGCTTGCTGCAGGCTTTGATCTTCCATTGCCATCATTTCAAACATCAAACCCAGATGTGCGGGCCATGTATCTCGGCTTGTGTTGTGCTGGGAGTTTGTTGAAAGATGTTGAAACCAGAGAGACTGCAAAGACTGCCCACTATCAGTTTGCAACCACCATTGGGATCCATTGGGCATCATTTCTCAAAAAGGAATGTCGCAGGTTTAGCCCTCGATGTATGCTATGCCAGCTATGCATTGCACTGATTCACCCTAAGGCATTTGAATTCCGCCGGGCAGCTTTGGCTTTTGCTGGGCAACGAGATCATGGCATGGGATGTGTTGCGAGGCAACTGGTGGGAATACAGCAGGGCATGTGGTGGAAAATGACGAAGATTGATTAAGACATATTAAGAACGTAGGAATGGGCTGGAAGTCATGGGTTCCAAAACTATCATTGTCTTGCAGTCCTTTTCCATACCGGACCTATGCTGAATGACATATATATATATTATATATATATAGTTTTTTTCCGCTGCCATGCCAGGGCGATAAATTCATGATGATTGTATTACAACTGAAAAGGACCCTTCACATACTTTCATTTAGAACATTGTTCCCGTGTCTTGATACAATTCGTTGGTAAGGGGGAACATTGCATTCGTTCTTGGCTTTCCGCCCACGAGGTGAATTCATTGGTAGATGGCAGCCGCATTGGCGAAACTTTGCGCCACTTGATTGGTAAAGCTTCTTGTGTTGTTCACTTTGACGTCTTTGACATGTTTGCGCATTTCATTGTTCAATTTTTAGTTGAATTTTGAGAGACCAAGACAACATTGTTCAATTTTATTTGCTGAGAAAATCTGACCTCTCACAGCCTCGACTGTTTCTCGGTGCAATGTATTGTCAGGCCTCGCCTACTTTGCTTTGGCCGGCGCTTGTTGGTTGTAGGCACCCGAAGCCAAGCTGGCTTTGAATTGCCAACCCTGTTCGCTTTGGAGCCTGCACTGGAGATCCATGCCTGAGTGCCTTGTGCACCTTAACATACTTTAACGAAGTAATCTGAACATTCCAAAAGGTTGCACAAGCAGCAACGATAGAGTCCAAACAGGGCCCATCTCACGAAAATATCAGTCCGATTCATATGTTTTGATCAAGAGATGCATTTTATCCTTTTGTTGGTTTTTTTGAGTGGATGCAAAAGGAAATTATTTCCGATACGTGGATTGTCTTGCTGGACAAATGGCTTGACAGAATGTGCTGTTTCAAGCAGCTTTACAGCAGCCGCTTTGCAGCGAAAGTGCAGCGAAGCGTTGCCATGGATTGCGGTCCAGTAGGTCAAAAAGAGGATACCTCCATTTTTGCCCACACAAGGAGTTAGGGAGGAGGAGGAGTGCGAGTGATGGAGTTTCTGGGTGGCCGGATAGAGTTCTAATTGAGAAGATAGCTTGCTGCATTGGAATTTACATTGATGCTGGACCTATTTTGCCCCGGCATCCTGTGGCCATTTCAATTTCAGTCGCGCAAGGGTTGGTAGTTCAGCTAGGACCCGGGACAGTCCTGCAACCAGCCGCCCAACCACGAGCAGCCCGCACGCACCCACACTCCCACACGCCCACACGACTTACAACTTGCCTTTGCACAGCATTCCAGGAATTCCACCTTTTGAGTAGTATTTTGCTTACTTTCTCTTACTTTGATTTCTTGAGTCTTTTAGTGATTTTGAGCTCAGCTACAGCTCCCCGACTCACAGCCCGCACCACAATTAAGGGATAATTGTCGAAGGATAGCAACCAGTCTATTGCGGTAAACTTGTCACCATCAGCGCAGATGTGTCATTTCACTCTTTTTCTCCATCAGTTTTTCTACACTCCCACAACAGCCACCCACAAACATTGCAGCCAAGCTCCTTAGCACAGCAAAGTGTTTTCAACAGCTTGGTCACCGCCTCACTGCCCTCTAGAACAGCGTCAGATTCTTGTCACCCGCCCACAGGAAGTTTGTCCCTAGCCTGCACTGAGAAGAATTCATTCAACACGATCAGACCCTTTGGACAATGAAGAGCACCTTTTGTGATTTGTGAACAACCCCTTTTGTAGTGCAGCAGTGAGTGTGTTTTTGTTGCTTTCTATTCTGGCAGGTTTGGTGTGATGGCAGACTCTACCGGACCCAATCCGAATGCACCACCCTTCATTCCAGGGGTGCGGGATCCAAGATGAGCTTGGTTGGCTTGTGCTCAGCAACTGGAAGGTTCGAGACAAATTGAAGTGGCTCCGTCGAGAGTTTCTAGAAAGCCCGGACGTGTGCTCAACTCAGGGTCAAGCCTTTGGAGTTGGAGTGCGTGGTCATCACGGCTTTGATATGGGCACTCATCTCTCTGAGGCAGCTGTTTATAGCTCACGGTCTCATGGTTTGTTCAGGTTTGTTCATGGCAGAATGGAAGAGATCGTCTCAGCTGCGAAGGAACATATGGTGGCTATGTCGCAACGTGCACCACCAGGCCATGAAACCAAGAGACAAATGGAGTGCCTTTAGGGTCTTCATGACCATGTTGTTTTTGACAATGATTTTTTTGTCCTTTTCCTTGGGTTTCAAGGTCTTTATAGGATTATATGGGTCTATCCAATGAAGGTTGTGCCCAAGACTGTTGGGTGTTCCACGCGTGCAGATTGACACGTGCTTTGCATGGCTCCAAGGCACAGGGCAAACAGAAATGCCCGGAAGACAATTTGGAAGCGACACAGGGAAGTAGAAAGAGTTCATTCGCCAGACAATTTCAAGAGCAGTCAGTTCTTCAAAGTCATATGACATCTAGGCCCTAGGCATTTTGCCAAATTTTCTTAAACAGCTCCGCAAAGCAAGCCATGTTTATAGTGCCTCACATTCAATTTGGCCTTCCCTGCCATGCTGTGCTGTGCGCCCTGACCTTTGAAGATTTTAGGACATTTTCGATTTTCATTTGTGCAAATAGCCGCAGTTGCAACAAACAAGTCAGTTTTTGGGGCTCATCCTCGCCACCACCGACCAGGACGCCATGGGTTCCGCAGAGTCATTGGCATCAGCAATGTCTAGCTGCGTGCAGCTGCCCTCAATGTCGTACGAGGAGAACTTCTGACAATCCAACCGTTTTTTTTAAAGGCGTTGGAGTGACAATGGCATCGAAGACCTTTTCTTTTTGGGTCATTCTGGATGCTTTATTTCCCGTTTGTATGGTTTGTTTGGTCAGGAGGTGCGCCCACCCTGGGCGCTTGCACAAGCAGACGCTGGGAAAGTCATAGAGTGGGGCGTGATGTATCTGAATGTCAGGGCGAGCAGAGGGAATATTGCATTTGCATCTAATCTAAACGAATAGATGCATATAGGCTGGCCAGCGGCCAGTGGCTGGTAGAAGCTATGCATCAGTTTAGAATCAGCTGATGTTGGACACGCTGCATTCCATCGCTGCGCTGAGCTTTCTTTGTGGTTTGCACCGTCTCTTGTTTTCTAAGGACAAGTTTGAATATGAGGATTGTCCGTTCTGCCGCTTGCGCCGTTCCCACTGCACCTGGTTGAAGACAGAGATCAAACGACTCAAATCGGAGGTTTGAAGCTCAGTCTGGACGGTGTCCATTTCGACCATTTCGACCATTTCAATCGTTACATGCAGAGCCAAGTGAAGCTTGGTCAGACATGTACTTCATGTACTCTGTATGTGCAGGCAGCTGCAGTGCAAACGACCATTCCGCCCAGCATTCTTCCAGAGTTGATGAAGGAACTTGAGGTGGAACGGTGGAACTGCAGATGTTGGGGACTTGTAGCTTTGAATAGCCAGGCTGGGCGCTTACCACCTTCTGGCTACACGGGGGGTGTGGATGACATCGTGGCAAGTAGCTGCCCACGATGTGAGGAGTGGCGCCAAGAGGCCTGGTTTCAAGTAAGTTCAGATTGATTGTGACTGGAGAGCCAGTCATGCTCACAAGCTACTGCTAGTCGTCAAGGTCATCATCATCATCATCATCATCATCATCATCATCATCATCATCATCATCATCATCATCATCTCCATCTCCACCACTCATTTTGCAATTTTAAGCTGTTCTTGAGACTAGCAGTTTGCGTCGGCTAACTTTCTAGATTGCCGCATTGACTGGCAGGTGCTGGACCTTCAAGAAGAGGCACGCTTTCTTGATGCACAATGCAAGGCGTGACCCGGATTTCTGGCGATTGTTTGTCCCGTTCAACTCTGTAAACTTTGGAACACCTTCCGCTTTCGGACAATGATTTGGTATTATTTTATCGTTGATCAACCCTACCGACCTACCAGCTACTGCCAAGAGCCCCCAATCCTCATGGTTTTTTCAGTGTGTTCCCTCAGTGATCCTGGAGGCACGAATCGAGTTTGGTACTCAGATTCTCGGGCAACGAAGAGCTTTCATAGGTGTGGTTCGCAACAGTTGTGTGGATGTGCCAGTGTCCCGCGTGGCCGTGGTGAAATTGCTGGTTTGAGGTTTCGCAGTGGTCAAGCACGCCAAGTTGAAGATCTTTTGATCGTGGCTTGGCAGGGGTTTGGATTCTGCATAGAGCGCCATAGTTCAAGAGGGCACTGATTCCATTCAAGCAGCTTCAGTGTAGTTAAAAACTGCCTGCAAAGCGCGGCAAACAATACACACTTTCACACCTTCTACAAATGTTTCGACTCGGAATCATTCAGAATCTATAGAACTGAAGCACTTGAAGCTGACTATTTTGCACTTTTGGCCTTTTTTTTTCCTCAAAATGTTGTAGCAATGTTCTTCGCTGTGCTTTTCCTCCGCTATGAGTGAGGAGGATGCAATCAGTGAGGCCAGTGAGGCCAATTTGAGCGAGGCCGCCAGCGAGAACGACGAGGGCGACGAGGGTGAGGCATATGACCTTGGCCCACCACCTGAAGAGCCGACCGACATAGGATGCCCGAGTGCAGATTACTTTCCAGGGGATGGTTTGCCAAGGGAAGGACTTGAACCACCAACTGTGGCTCCTGGCCGCTGGCTCACGTCAACTCTGGATATTTGGAAGCTTCTCCAGAACTACGAACAGCTTCTCACAGAGGTTCAGATGAGAGTAGGAGGCTTTCCCTTGCTACGACAACTCTATACAAGATCAGCGACATCAATCTTGTTGGAGCCAGTCGTACGTGAAGGCCGGCGAGATCTATTTCAGTTTATTTGTGGGGTGTGCTGGCATCATTTCATGCATTCTGAAGGCTTGACTTCTAAAGCTGGAGTCATATTCCTGATTTATTTGTTCTTCCATTCTCAACCTCTCCCGCGAACTGCGATACCTGTGACGGTAAGCTTGCTTCAGCATTTAAAAGTTCTGAAGGATCAGTGTGTTGCTGAGGACGTTTTCCTGGAATGCCCTGCTATTATTCGAGAAATGGTTCAACAAGATATGCTTTCGGTTGGACTTCGTGCAGGGTGTCGAAATCTATTTTTTGATTTTCATGGACATCTAGTGGAGCGTCAGGTCGGGAACCAACAAGTGGTTGGTGCAAACCCTGAAAGTGCACTGAAGATAAGGGATGCTAAAGCCCTCGTGGAGATAGAAGGACCTCCAGCACTGGCAGACTTGCAATCACAGATCGCAGTCTATGAGGATAGCGGACCAGGCCAAGAAGCCGATAGGGATTTGGATGCAAGTGATCCAAGCCTCAGTCAACAACTGAATGTGGTGGCAATTGCTTCCAAAACTTATGAGGGAAGCACCCCTTCAGCACCAGTTCCTGCACTGGAATATGAAGACCATGAAGATGCTGGCGATGAACCCAAGAAAAGGAGACGCGTACTTCGACGGCGGCGGGTGATTTCCGACGAAGAGGCGAATGAAGAAGAGCCACTTCCTGCGGAATCAATGACTCAAGTGGCGGTCCGCCATGAGTTGGTGGATGGGCAGCCGAGAGATGCTTGGCGAAGACCATACATGCAGTCTTTCGTAAGGGAGCTTCGTGGCTTGGAACCTGTAGCTGCAGCTGGCAGCGAACGTCTTATGGCGGTTGTGGACAAGAGCATCATCAATGCAGAGGTTGAAGCTCTAAAATCTGTAGTGCCTCTACCTGACTCTCCAGACAAGGAAGCTCCTGCCATTGTTGACATTGAAGAGAGACCAGACAGACAAGTCGAAGATATGGAGATTGACTCGCCATCTCCTGATTGAAGGACCTCCTGATTGAAGGATCGAACCCGAGCAGATACAAAAAAGGCGGTTTCAGCTCCTCGCGTTTTTTTCCTTTATGTTCCTCAATTCCTCTTGCCTTTGCAGTGTTTGCAGCATGGAATCTCAGTTTGGCCACTTAAGATTTCCTTTTGCTCAGGCAAAACGCCGCGTGGAAGCAAAGCTGCTCAGTGCTGGGCAAGGTGTCGCCGACGACGGTAAGCTTTCTGTCATTACACGTGCCTGGAGGCCAAGTAGAACCATTGAAAGTTCATTTGCACCTGAAAGAAGGGAAAAAGGTTCTAAGTTGATCATGGATCACGTCTCGATACTCCATGGACTCCCTTTCATCCCAGTGGAGTTGGCTAGATTTGGTCCAAGTTTTTGTTTTCATGTCAATTTTTGTGATTTCCTGAGCTCACCGAGTTCTGAGGTGAATTTGGCGGACGAAGATGCTTGGATCACTGCAGCAAAGCAGCCGCTTTGAGTGACTTCCAGTACCGCCTTGACACTGACTCACCATTCCGATCCACGCAATGGGATCACGCGATCACACTAAGTGTTGCGCAGCCTGAAGCCTTTCCACTTTCAAGCTGAAGATCATTGGAATCAGGAAATTCAGCTGATGAATGGATTGAATTCCAGTTTGATATCCTGGTCTTAGTCCATCTTAGGCCCTATAGGCTTGGAAACCCCGAAATCATAGTGTGATTCTATTGCATGTTCCAATTGCATGGACAATACTTCCAAGTCTGCACGTTGTGCACCTGGCCGTGGGATTCCACAGCTGCTTGGAGCCAGTTTGAGACAGTGATGTGCCCATGGTGACCTTCCCGGCCATCCGGATTGAAAAAACCAAGTTTATGCATTGCAAATTGAAGAAATGGTTGTTTGGTCAGCTGATGGTTGGAAGGCTTGTGTTTGGCCTTTTGGCCATGTTCGGACCATGTGGGATTTACAGTAGTTCGAGGCCGTGTATTTATATCCTTTAGCCCTTTCCCAGCAGCGTGAGCACAGAGAAATGTGGGGAATTAGGCATCCACAGCTGCATCTCACTGGACCCCAGCAAGGAAAAAAATGCAATGACTTCGGGGCACGATTGGCATAGCACACTTCGCACACTTTTGATTTTTTGTTCCTCCATTGTTCACAGTGTTTACCAGGCCTGGTGACTGGCTGCGGTTACAACCGCCCAGCACCACCCACGGAGCCGCCACCTATGCCACCTTCAGTGGCCCCAGGGAGCCTTGAATGCAGTAAGCATGACAGGTTTTCAGGGAGTTCACTTGATGCCCTCAAATCTGGCAAGCAAAAAGTTCTGACAAAATCTCATGACATGCAGACTTATGATTTGGACATTTCATACCAAAAAAAACACAAACAGAGTTTGTTTTGCAGTTGAGCAGTTGATGTTTGAGGCCTCCTCTCCCTGGAGTGAGCTTTGGTTTTGGGTTGTTGAGCGGCCCTATGGGGCCAGGCCCTGCACTGGGACCCGGCTTGATCCCAGCCCGGCAGCCTCACCACCACCCGGTGGGTGCCGGTCCCATTGGTGCTGTGGGGGGTGCGATTGGTCCGGCTCCGCAAATGGGGCCTGACTGGGGTCGACACCATCCCATGCAGCCGCCACCAATGCACAATCAACATCAACAGTTGCCACAGCATCCACAACAACCTCAACAAATACCACAACAATTGCAGCAACTGCCTCCGCAACAACAACAAATTCAACCAAAGGCGGTTGGATATACTCCTCCGTTGTCTACACCACCTGATGCCTTCCATCAAGATCGCGTGCCAGCGCCAGAACTTGTGCAAACGCCCGAGCCTCTCAAAGCTGCCACTTTGCCTCGCGAATCGCCGCCGCTTCAAGAGGTGTCCCACGAGCCACCTCCGCGCCCTGAGAGGGAGGAAGCACCGGCAGCTGAGCGCAAGACCAGTGGTGAGAAGTATGTGCCTCCGGTCAAGCGATATTCTCAGGGGGAGAACCGCACTGAGAATCGCGCCGAGAAGCGTGAGGAGAAGACTGACAAGCAAGAGAAGCACGAGAAACGCTTCGAGGCTGCTGCAATTGAAAGGCGTCGACACAGTCGAGGCCCCAGGTCTTTGCCTTTGCATAGACGATTGAGAGTGTTAGATTGTTGGACTGCCAAGTTTGTAACAAGTTCCTTCAATAGCTTGCTGTTGGAAGTGGACCCCATCTACAACACTTCCGAAGCTCTCGCACGACACAGGTTCAGACAGCTGGGAGGAATCTGCGCCTGTCCGTGCTGCTCCCACGACTCCTCCAGGTGCCATTAGTTTGTATGGGTCTCTCACATCGGACAATGGGCAGCCGTTGTATGATGAGATCTGTTTTATCGTTTTCCAATACCACTGTCTATGTGAGTCTATCATAGTCTATCTATCTATCTACCTATCTATCTATCTACCTATCTATCTATCTTTCTATCTTTCTATCTTTCTATCTTTCTATCTTTCTATCTTTCTATCTTTCTATCTTTCTATCTTTCATCTATCTATCTATCTACCAATCTATCTATCTATCTATCTATCTTTCTTTCTTTCTTTCTTTCTATCTATCTATCTATCTATCTATCTATCTATCTATCTATCTATTTGTAGCCTATTGTTGGCATCATAGTTGTGACAGAGACTTGTCTTCAGGTGCTGCAAGTGTGAAGGCTGAAGAGAAGGACACAGGGAAAACGAGCAGACTCTCTTGGCAAATCCAACCCAAAAAATAGATGCCCAAGAACGTTGAGGTGATCATTCGATGTTTTTAACCTCCCAATAGCACTGGTAGTAATTGTTTGTAATTGTCAAGTCGCGCTGCAGGAGAACCCAAAAGTCCGTGCAGATTTGATTCGTGCGGTCTTCCGGGCCTGCGACACCAACAGCGATGACTGGCTTGGGGAAAGTGAATTCCGCCACATCGCCTGGGTCCTGGTTTACTGCGACCCGAGCCAAAGGAATTGTAGCATTAGAGTGGTTTTATACTTCCTAGATGTTACTAATTCACAAACATTTTTTCTGGAACAAACCATTTAATGAACTGTCAGACTGTCAGACTGACAGATGACACTTGAGGGCGACGATGATTCTGCAACACAAACCAGCTTGAGATTCACTCAGGGGCGCTTCTTTGGCTTCCAGGGCAATGATGAGAAGTGGTCAGAGGAGTTCAAGAAGCTTTGCGAGGAGAAGAAAGCAGATCCGAAAAAGGGCATAGGCTGGAAAAGGGCGTGAATTGGACTTGGCTAAGAAGTCACTGAACACGGATTTGTATCGGTTCCATCGCGAACTGGGCTGCGACCGCAGTTGTTTTAGATTGTACAGTGATTGTACGTTTTAGTTTATGTTCAGTGCCGCAGAGCGAGTCACACACACACACAGTTTTGGTATTGGACTGCTGGAACATGGACTGAATTGAATTGCCCCTGACAGGCCAAACGCTCTTCAGCAAATTGCTGACTGATGATCCAGGGCTGCAGTCAACTACTGAGGATCTCAGAAAGATGCTCGCTAAGCTGGAAGCCAACAACAAGTCATGGCCTCAAACACATTCTGATATCAATCAGTGACAACTGCGACAACCATCAAAGGATCTCACCTTGAAACCAGTGATTTTACAGATTGGTCATGTAATTTTACACCATTTTTATCAACCTTGATGGAGGACCCCATGGTGTGTCCCACATCCATACCGTCCATCGTTTGAGGAAGACTGGCGCCTCCAAGGAGGCTAAGGCCCAGGGACCAGGAGCTGCCACAGAGGAGGGCGATGAGTTCTTCCTGAAGCTCAAGAGGACCGACAGAGAAGTTGATATGAGAAGCTTCGTTTCAAGAGGTGTAACTAAACCATAATGTCATCAGACCTTGTAGGAGTTGGAGCTGTGATGGTTTGTGTTGGGCAAGTGGGTCACCTTTTTAAGAGTATAGTATATGATCCGTATATGAGTATGGTTTGGTATATGACAGGATGGTAGGCAAGCACGTAAGCCCAAGAAATGCCAACGTGTGCAGTGTAGAGAGACCAATGTGCTCACACAAATGCAGCGAATTACTTGGTCATGATGACTCGACCTTGACAACTGCATCCGTTTCAAAAGTAACTTTCATCGAGTGATGCATTTACGTCTCCTCACGCTTCCTTGCCGCAGTGTTTGTTTACAGCTGTGTTTCACCCAAGAACAAAGGCACAAAGGAGCCATGCAGATGGCCAATCCACATGGTACGATTGGAGGTGAAGTGTCAATACTACAAGCATCCACCATCCATAACTGGTCCATACGACAGAATTTCGTCCTTGTTGATATCTCTACACGCAACACAATGAGCTTACCCAGCTGATTACATCCTTGCTGAGATGCCGGAGCAGTCAGCTGAGTGTCTCAGCTGAGTAGACAGTGCTGAGGGAGATCAAACATCTCAAACACCATTGGCTGTTTTACTTCCATCTTCCAGTCTATTAAACCCCAATTCCACTTGACAATCCAAGGTTTCCAATTCCAACTTGGTATGTCCGAACATAGGTGACTGTTGTGTTCGTTTCTTTTTTTGTTGGGGGTCGAGGCCTGGAAACCACGAGTTGCAGCTCTTACGGCGGCGTGTGAAGCGGCAGCAGAACATCTTTGAGCCTTGGGGGAAAAGTTTGGATTTGTTGTCATGTCGTTGTCACTGGAAGCCACTGGATTCCTCAATGATTCACAAGACTTAGGAAGCACAGGAGCGAAAGAGAGTAGAAGAGGAGAAACGCTTAGTTCAGGAGTCTCTTGGAAAGAACATGCTACTGCCATAAAGCACAGCTATATACACCTGCAAATGCTGGATTATTTCTTTGACTCCAATTGAACAGATATCTTTGATTTCTGGCAAGTCATGATAAACAGGGACTGTGGGCTGCGAGTCTATGATATTATTCATCATAGACTGATCCTAGATGAAGCTGTTTATTTGTTTCAAGACATGACCCACCAGACAAGCTTGCCCTCCCTTCCGATTTCCAGCAGAACCTTCGTCATGTTATTAGTCCCCTCTCATCGATCTTTCAAATCACAAGGTATTTGGACTATCTCCAAGAGAAGAAAGTGCGACAGCAGCAGGAGATACAAGAGTCTTTATTTGCAGAGAATTTTCAATTCCATAACTTATATTTAACTTGTCATGCGTGTCATATGACAAAAAGGACATCAGTTGAAATTTTTTGCAAGTTGAGAACTCAACAGTTATAGCCGGTCCAGGTGTCTGGGGTCCGGTCCAGGAGCGCGAAAAACGCCAAGCTCATGGCCGTGCCTTGGCAGCTGCAGCAAAGCGCCAAGCTGCAGCTGCAGCCGCACAGGAGGCCTCAGAGGCCGGATCATCAACAGAGATGTCGTTGAAAGACATCAAACATTAGTAGATCATATTAGATACCTCATGATACCCTTGATATTCCTATATATACCTTTGCCACACTATGATATGTTTAAGTTTTCAGATTTTGATATTTGGAGATCTTGGGAGGTATTTGAAGATCATTTTGTGTTGCCCTGCCATCAAGGCAGCCTCAAGCCAACACTCCAAGGTTCTGGAGGCCTGCAAAGTTGGATCATTTTGCCATATTTTGCCCATCGTCCCATGAAAAAATCAGGAAGCAAACTAGAACCAATCTAGTATCAATCTTCAAAACGTAAATGTTGAGTGAAATTTATCATACATATCCTATTGTAATGAACCTCTTCTGGGTAATGCTGACCAAATGATTTAGATTGATTTAGAATATCTCGATGGTCTCCGATTGTTGTCTAGAACGAGAAGGATGGGATCCAATTTTGTGAAACTTGTGTTTCTTGCATATTCGGTTATTTCATGTTGAGTTTCAAACGCATTTTCCAACTCTTCTACAACGAAGTCTTCAAGGAAGCATTTCTCTTTTTCAGTGGCAATTTTCATTCCTTCCCTAATATATTTCTGGCTTCACTGTTTATTATTCTATCACGAAGGCACCTCTAAAAATATCTAGTCGAGTCACTGTATCATGTTTGCTCACAATGATTTTCCTCAGAAAACAGCGGATGTTTATGTGCCCGAGTTGTTCAGGGTGGCAGCAGCGCCGCACGTGCTGAAGATGAGGAGCTTTGCACAGCAACCAACTGCCTCGCCTTGCCGCCTTGCCTTTGTTCCACGCAGGCCAAGGAGAAACAAAGCGAGAAGCCTCACGATGAATCCTTCGTGCCGGCGCACGGGGAGGGTTGCGGTGGATACATGGAACGGGTTGGATTTGGCTTCTTGGGACATTATCCTTCACTTGAGCCCTGCAGCGAGCAGGTGAAAGGCCATCAGGAAATTCCGGCCACTTGCCTCAACAAGCCACGGTTTGGTGAGTTTACTTCAAGGAATAAAGCAGCACTGATGCAGGCCAACCAAGAAGGTGACCTAATGAACACGCTTAAGGGCTTAGTGATGCCCAGTGGCTAAGGAAAAGGTGGCGAAACTCTACCAGAAATTCCGTGCACCTTTGGTACTGAAGCGCCTGAAAGAGATGGTTGCCAATGATCAGGCAGCCTGTCTTGTAACCAACGGTAGATGGATCCCTGCACTGTAATACCCTTTGCCTTTTGGTTCCTGTATGGCGGTGCTAGAGATTGGAAAATCATGCAGTCATGAGTAATCAAACATGTCCCGATTTAGGATTTGAATGGATCCTAACGGGGTGTCCCAAACTTCACTTTTCTGGACTTGGAGGTCAGCGGTTGGCGCTTGGAAGAAGTGCTTTCGGTGCAGCCTGCAAAGGCTGGAAGCGGGAAACACTGCAGCGCTTCATCCCCGCTTCACCCCGGTGGTATGCTCCAGTGGATTGAGGAGTGTCACACCTGTCAGGTGACAGAGGAACCTGAGAAAGCAGCAGAGAAGGCGCAGTAAACAGAGAAGTGGTGACCAAGAGGTTTCAAGTCTAAGCATCCCAATAAATTGGAAGATTTTGAAGCTGATGGGAAGCATACAACCTAGGGCTACCTAGTGTGGTGCCATTCATCCAAAACCTGGTCACAAATCTCAGATATCCTTTTCTGGAGACGGGAACGTGCATGGAAGACCTGGTAGACCTACTACGCAAGCTTGAAGCTTGACCTTGGGCCCTTGGGCCTAGGACAATAAACGCAGCCGGTCACATCAAGCACGAAAGCAGCGGCTAAGAATGATGCATCAGGCCTGGGCGGGAAAGGATTTGACTCGGGTTACCTGTGTTGATTGGGTTGTAAGCAAGTGCATTTTGCCACCGATGCTGAAAATTAGATAGTGACTGTAAGTGTACGAATCTATGCGACGTGTAACTATCGTTACTGCAGGCATTTATGGGCTAATTATTTGCCCAAAGAATGAACCCTGCTGCATCTTGACGATACTATGCATTTTCCAAACTTGCCAGCTTAAGGTAAGTGCTTGTTTTTGATATGCACAATTACTTGCCGACCAATGAACTTTACTATACAAAGCTTTCCAAAGCATGCATTTTGTGGTGGCTAGCCACAGTTCCGTGAGATTTTGTGGGCCAGGTTGCCACAGAGGTTTTGAATGCCAAGCGAGAGCTTGGCAACTGCTTTGAGGCTGACTTCTTGCCGAGGTGCATCGGTCCTTGCCCGATGGCTTACATTGCAGATGGGAGGAATCTAAGGTGACTTTGCACCGTTTTTCTTAATTTCTTGATGCCTATACTGTGCTTAAGTGTGACAGGAAGAGGTAAGAGTAGGTGGAGAAAACGATGCATAGGATTTTGCATTTGGAGAATCCTGGACACGCAGGCTTGGCAACTAAGCTCAATGAGAGCCTGAGCCTTGCACTGCAAGATGTTGCTCCTTTGGAATGCAAAGCTTCCTGAGCAACCAGCTGCGGGTATGTTAGAATTCTCAAATTCGTGGGGATTCAAGTTGGTGGTCCATCTAGCACTTCTTTTCACTATTTTCAATATCTATTGTCACAACATCCGTCTAATCCACCCGAATTGACCAGAGAATCAGCAAATGTTTGGGTAGGAGCAGTCCAAGACTGCTAGCCAATTGTGTGTGCTCGTTGCCTGGCAAAATTGTCGGGCAAATAGATGCAAGGCAGTTTCAGATTCTGCATCAGCTGCAGGGTCTGAGGTTGAGGTGTTCCTACACTGCAGCGCAAAACACGTGCCTACACTGGCTTTGGAATGGAAGTAATCCTTTGTGCAGCCCAAAGGGGTGATGAATGCATGAAACCAAATGCCCTGCTCTGGAGGACTGTGAATTGGTACAACAAGCACGGGAACCTCACCGAACAAATTCGGCTGAATCAGGCCGCAAGAGTTCTCAGACACCCCCTGAGAGAGGCTTCTAAGGTATAAAGTGTTTGGTGGATGCATCACATGAGAGCATGGCATCGATTTCTCTATGCTTTGGAAATATCATTTCCAGTTGTTTCACCAGGTGGTGGAAGTCCTCAGTGAGATCAAGCCGAACCAAGCCATGAAGATCCTTTACGACTTGGACACTGCAAAGGACAAGGCCTGCGAACCATGTCCCTGCCCATGGAGAGAGAGCGTCTCACGGCAGAAAGCTCGTTAAGAACATAACAACAACAAACCCACAAGCAGTTTGTCTATGTTTGTCCATCCAACCCATCAACTTGCCTTTTCTTTTTGCTACTAGGTTTGACATCGTGGTGGTTTGTATGATGCGTTCCTGTTTGGCAGGAAAGCTTGCAGGATCCAACGAATTGGATCATTACAGAGGCCCGGAAGCGGCGCCAAGCGAACGAGCAACCCAAGGGCAAGGCCGGCAGCAGTGGCTGTCAGTTGGACTTGGCGTTTTCCATTCTTTTCGTGCGTAGATTTTGCATTTCACATCATTTCGAACGAACATCCCGAACATATTTCATCGTTTTGGCAGGGAGATGGAAAGGGCGAAGAGAAAGACAACAAGACCAACCACAAGACCGAGAGCACCTTGGACAGAAATGGGAGTGAAAATGATGCTTTGATGAACTTGAATTGACAGACTTGATTCTCTTTTTTTGGCCATGTTCCAGCAGGTCGAAGGTGGATGTCTTTGATTTGATGTTGCATTGAGAATTGAGACTCATTTTTTTTTCCTGGTGCGCTTGAGGCAAGATCGAGAAGCCAGACGCAGTGCCTGAATGGCGCAGTTCCTCGACATCATCCAGTTATTTTGAGAATATTTTAATGATAGGTTTTGATAGATCCTCAAAATCTTTCGGTTTGTCGGGGAGGCTCTCCAGGAAGAGTTCTCAGATCAGTCAGCAATCGGCATCAGTGAATCAGTGACAACCGGAGGCCAAGATGCCAATAATGACAAGAATGCCAAGGGGGCAGCACCGGTGGCCAAAGGTGGGGTATTTGTTTTGACCCGTTTTCTTTAGACGCATTGTGAATGTTGCACAGCTCTTTCATGGCTAATTCTGACTGCCAGGTGCTAGCAAGGGTATCCTGGCTGCAACTTCCAGGATGGAAGGTGAGTAGTCAAGCAAGGGAGGAGAGTCACCATGAACCAGTACGGAGTACGGAAGCAGTGAGTTCCTGGCACACTTACGTACTAATGGGGTTGGGGATGAAAGCCACATGCTGTTAGGGTGATGCAAACCACTTGGAGGAAACAGGGTTGCCAAGTCGGATCAACATCAAAATGAGGACAATACCATCCCACTACAGTCATTGTGAATGCTAAGGCAAGACTGAGGAGCCTGAGGAGGAAACTGACCAGTTCAATCCCCAGTCATGCTGTGTAGCTTGTGGAGGCCAAGATGGTCAAAGGAGTCAAAGCTGAATTACTCCAAGGTTCCGGGCAAAGATGAAGCGGACCATCAACTGGTGTGCAGGGAACTGTGAAAGCGGAACAGTGTTGGGTCAGTGCAGATGTACCATTCCACTGTTCGCAGTAAGTGACACAAGAAGCTAGGGAGAATTTGAAAATGTTGGGTCAGAGTGAGTAGCGGGTATTTTTTTTGGCTTTATACGTCCTGCTGCTGCTGCTGCTGCTGCTGATGATGATGATGATGATGATGATGATGATGATGATGATGATGATGAT